>JAJQJQ010000321.1:0-28731 GCA_028622995.1 Panagrolaimus kolymaensis | reverse complement strand
TCCCCTTTTTTTGTTATCATTAAATTTGGCCAAAACTTTCTTTAATCTTATTTTTTTGTGTTTTTATAATTTTTTTTCTTCTTCTATACTGCTTTTAAGTATATTTTGCATTTTACTCTCTTGAAATGAAGGAGGGACTTTTTAAATCAACCAGAGAGCGAAGATAAATAAAGATTGCTTTATAACAAAATCATTTGGTGCCGATATAACTTTCAAAGACAAGAGAAAAAATAAATAAAAATATGGCCTTGATTTCACAACAGGTCAGGAGAAAAATTCAAGAAATAAGAGAAGGATAACAAAGACACAATTTCTTTAGATAAGATACGCAACCACAAAGATCGAATTACAAGCAACTAAAGCTTCAGGAGGCTACAGCGTCGTTTTTGATGATTCATTGTATCAAAAAGCAGCTAAAAAATCAATGGTGAGCTGCACATTTTTTTCTTCTGTTTCTAAAAATTTTAATAATATTTTTTTGTTGGCAAAAAGCCCGATGACTTAACTTGACAAAAAAAAAAGGTTTATCGGAGTTGCTACATTTTGTAAATAAAAATAATTTTTTGTATTTGTTTTGAATATTTTATTTTCATTAAATCTTCTTTTTTTTAAACCTTAACTTTTGGAATAAAATTTAAAGGAAAAAGTCCATCCAATTAATTTTCTCGGTAAATGTTCCGCTTTACACTCTATGAAAGGCATTATGCTACAGATCTAATCTTCGATGGAACATTTCGTGTCCGTCCTCACAAATTTAGCCAGGTATATACAATGCATTGCTCATACCACAAATTACCTGATAAATCAAAAAACTTCTTCGTGTGTAAGAATATTATTCCATATTATTTGATAAATTTTCCCTTAATAGGCATTGCCTTTCTTCCCAATAAGGAAACGGTTGCCTATCATAAATTATTTGAAAACAATTCGTGCTGGATTAATATAAGAATTTGGTAATCAAAACATGTCATTTTGAGCATGAAGAGCACCTTTACAAGCAATAGAACAAATTTTCCATTCTTGGATACGACATTCCTGCTTTTTTCATTTTACCAAAGTTGTTTTAATGCTTCAAAATGAGAAGAATTATTTTTAAAATTATTTTTTAGAATGTAAGAACTAAAGCTGGATTGGCAGTTAAAAAAATAAACTCCATTTGCTCTTTTTTAGCATGAAGTTCAAAGTATAAAATTTGACTTTAAATGAAGTCTTTTTTTTACATTCACATTGAAAGAATTTTTTTGTCCTTCGCAAGTGGAGAAAAAAGCAACTTTTTTTTTATATTCGATATTTGTTTGCTTTTATGCAACAGAAAAAAGGCATTTTCGTTTCTTTTCTTTTTTTTTCTTCAAAATAAAGGTTATAAAATTACTTTGTTTGAATATTTTATCTTTATTTGTTTTTTTTTTAAATGTAAGATTTGCAATAATAATAGTTCCTAAAATAATGATTTTTTTCAATTAAAAAAATATTTCTTTTCTATTTTGTTTTCAAAGGATTTACTAGCAAACATTCATCGATTGATTAGACATTGTTCAAGTTTGAGCATGAATAAAATTATCATTATTCTTTTACTTTATAAATTCCTGTGAAATCGTACGAAATTTTGCAACAAAAGGATTATCATAACTAAAATATCAACAAAAAAAGTTATAAAATATAAGTAACATTATCTGGACACTTAATAGGCTAACAGATTTATGAAAACTGTTTTAAATCAATTATGTAAATTAATAATCTTTAATAAATAGTGGAACCAGGTGCTTTTTTAAATCTTAAAACAGATAACTTTATTTAAAGAGCCATAATCAAAAGGAATTAAAAACTGCGGGAAAGTTGGCAAAATGTTCAATAACATTTATTAAAATTAAATAAGTTTGTTTTTTTACTCGAAAAATAGAGATAATCTTGTTTAGTTTGAATATTTTTCTAGTTTTTAGTAATAATTTTGTTTATAGTTTTGCTATAAGTTTACCAAACTTTAGCTTCTAAATAAACTTCGTAGAAGTTCTAAGCACAAAAGCTTTTTCTCAAAGTTTTTTTACGGAATTAAATAGTGTTTTATCTGAAGAAAACAAATCGATAACTATGAAAAAATCAAAACAAAATCTGGACTTAATCTTCAATAAAAAATTTAAATCAATTGAAAATTCTGTCATCATTATATGCTTTCATTTATTTAAAGTATAATATAGTTATTTATAGAACGCAAATAAAAACCTTTGTTTATGCACAATTTTTTGCTATCGATGATGGCGTATTTGTATTGATACTAAAGTGTTTGGCACCATGGAAACGTTTGAGTTATTAAATTTTTGAAACTTAAATAACTTTTGATTTGATTTTTAAGTTTTTTATGAGTGAAAAGTAAAAACCATGCTGGAGCAAGGGTTACAAAATCAAGTACAAATAATTGGATGCTTAATAATTTCAACAAAGTATTTAAATCCATATTTGTCCATGAAATTAATAAATACTAAAAAAGTTTGTAATTATGCTGTTAAATTTTTTGATTCAAACCTGTAAAACAAAAGATACAATATCTGTAATAAAAATGAGCATAGTATAAATTGACATTTGTATATCCTGACTTGATTTCATTTTATCTTTTGGAATTAATTTTCCACTACCATATTTTTGTTTTAATATTTTAAACACCACGAAAGAATTCATAAAAAATGATAAAATTCCAGTTATTGTTTGTAAAATCGCAATATTTCTTGGAACATTCATATATGGAAAAGCATTTGGAAAACCTTCAGTGGAATATTTAGTTCCATTTAATTCCGCGGGATTATTCATTTCCATATAAATATCCGTAAATGGCACATGCCAAGTAAGAAAAAAAGGAAAAAAGATGCAAAATAAAATAAAAAATTTAGTATATTTATTCCAAAAATTTTGATAATTTGTTTTTAAAATAAATACTGTAAATCGATTAAATGCTAAAACAAAATTAAAAAGATGGACGCAATAACCAAAATAAAGTGGAGACCAATGAATAAATGTAACCCAAAAACTTCGAATTCCCCAAGTATTTACAAAAAATATCCAAAACGGTGTTTTCGGAATTCGAAAATCCAAATAATACGTAAAAGAATAAAATAAATAATAAATTATTGAAAATCCAAGAATTTTATTAAATGAACCAGAAAATTGTTTTTTATTTTGACTTAAAAATAAAATATATAAAATTATTAAATAAGAAATATATGTTGGAATTATGTAAATTAAAGGTAGCAAATTTTCGAGGTTTAATGATGCATCAGAATCACCCATTTTTGTCACTTTTCTTCCACAACCAAAATTTTTAAAGATAAATTCATAGAAGGCCGGAAGCTCAATTAAATAGTCCAAATAAACATTTGTAAATTCGTGACAAATCAAAAGATTAATTTTATTTTTTGTTTATTTATTAGCAAAAAAATAAACATTTGGACTAAAGTTACATACAAATTAGCACTTTATTTCAGTAAATGATAACTTTTTAAAATTGTTTCCAATTATAGACTTGTTAGCCCACATATTTTGAAAGTGGCAGTTAGAATTATTTTTCTTAAAAATAAATAAATGTGCTAACTTTTTGTTGCTTTATTTTAATACATGGAACTAAGAAAATAAACAAATTTTTTAAATAAAAAATCTTCCAAAATTGAAATACGAGGTTACACTTTTTATAAATTTATTGTAAATTCTCATTGTTCAATGAATCAAATCAAAAATTAAAAAGGTTCCTGAAATAAAATTAAAACAAAATTATGCAACATCTCTTAAACTTGAACTTTTATTTCAATTTGCAAAACATTGGATCATTTTATTTTGGTTAATTAAGATTTTCTTAAATTTGGCGCGACATGTCTTAGAAATAGCTGTGGCGAAAGGACTCTTTTCAAAAAAAAAAATCGATATAAAACGGAGCTATGTTCACCGAAGTTTTTTTTGGTTAGCTGTGAATCATCTCTGCTTATATTAAACATTTTTTTAGCCAAAAAATTTTTTTTCTGGCAATTTGTTTTCAAAAGCTTAACGGCGCAGAAATTTTTTTTGTTGAACATGGTGCATTTAATAAATCAAGATTTTTTTATTTAATTAAATTTTTTGAATATTTTATAATTAAAATTTTTCGCTTTTTTTTTGACTATTTATCTTTAAACCAAAACTAAGTGTTAAGTTTAATTATCGGTGATACATTAACCTTTTTTAGTTTTTTAACATATGTACAATAAATTTTAAACAAAGTTTGTGAAAGCCTTCCTGTTACTTCGGTAAAACTAGTTTTATAAATTTCCAAATTCACCCTTAACAGGAGAAAAAGATAATATCTTATTTTTAACAAATTTTATGAAAAGAAAAGCAAGTTATGGTTTATCAAGGATTAACATTAAATACGTTCCTGGAATTAATAAATCATCATTTGATTATAAAAACGCTTTAATTTGGAAAATAAAAGAATGAACAAAAAGTTATTTATTTAAAAAATTTATTTTAGCACATTTTTTTTATTCCTAAATAAACTTTCTAATATTAAAAATTGTTCAAATCGAAAGTTCAAACTATAAAAAATTATTCAAAGCGCTTTTTTTGAACACACATTAAAAGGAGTTTTTTAATGACGCTTAACACAAGAGAAAGAAAGCAACGCTATTTATTGATTTAGTTTGCGTTTGCTTTGAAAGCAAAAATAAACGCAAAAATTTCTCCATTGCTTTTTTCTAAAAAAAAATTATTAATGTTTCTTTGAATATTTAAGTTTGATTTTTTGTTGCTTTTTTCTTCTTATTTATTAGCTCAATAAGAATAGGAATTAGATTATTGCTTTAAATCAATATTTTAAAAGTTGATTAAATTCATAAAAGGCCTGAAAAAAACATGCTGTGGTAGCATATCATTGATTAATAGTTTTAATATCTATTCAACGATTGTGTGAAGGCGTCATTTATAATAGCCGAAACTGGGAAACTAATTGTTCAGAAAAAAAAATTTACGATGGATTCATTTTGCTAGTTTAATATAATTTAGCGTTTCGCAGCTTTGTTATACAGAAAATTAAGTTCTTATTAGTTTGTGTCTTTTGGAATGACAAGAAAAGAATGAATAAAAAAATGATTAAGAAAGTAATTTGTCGTAACTGCTTGTTTATACAGAAACAAAAAAACAAACAAAGCAATTGATGAGTATTTCACGAATTTATGTTGTTTTTTTGGTTTTATTTTTTTCAAACTCAATTAAAGAATTTTCATTTATGTTTTGGAAATTTGAGGTTTTAAACAAATATTAAAAAGCTTCCTTTTTTTTCCGATTCTATAACATTTTTTAAATTTAAAGTTGCTATTTGTTTTGGCGTTAATATTGATTCTTTTACTTGATGGAAGCGACACATTTTTCCATCCAATAAAACGATATAAATTTTTGGGCAATGAAATAAGTTTTAAGCCTTTCTTTTTTTGGTGATTCATTGGAACAAAAAGTAGTTTTAAAAAAAGAAAAAAAACCAAAAGTCCGTATTGTCCGATTTTTTTTCTGGTTTCGAAAAGTTTGTTAATAAATTATTTATTTATACTTTTGATATTTTTAAAAATATTTATTCTTTTTTTTTTGTTAATACTTTTTTCCTACAAATCAGAATTTAGGATTCAAAAACAAAATTTTATACTATAAATTCTGAAAATTTAAATACATATTATATATTTTAAAAACCATATCCAACCAAAGTTTACATGCTCAACAAGTTGTTTTAAGATTGGGGAATTCGAATCAACACTGAAGCGATCAAAATTAAACCGGCAATTAATATTAAATATTTGTTACAAATTGTAAAATAAAGGAATTTATTGAATTTTCTATTGCTAACTATTGGTTTGCTTTAATTTCCATTCAAAAGCTTAGCAATGAAAGTAGCTTCAAAAAAAACAATCAATATAAAATGAGCAAGGTCAAAACCAAATTAATCTTGTTTGCAATGACTCATTTATGCATTAGTCATCATTTGTTCTTTAGTAAAACAAAAATTTTTTCTGGCAAATTGTTCAAAGATGTAGCAGCTGGGAAAATATGTTTTCTATCTTGTCTCATTTTTTAAATCTAAAAATTTTTATGTTTCTCTTTTATTTTTGAATATTTAATTTTTTTTTGGAAATAACCTTTTTATTTTATAAAGTTTATTGAAAAAAAAATTTATTTTTATTTTTTGTCAATATTATACATACATTTCTTTTGATCAAGTTTAAAGTGAAAAATTAAATACGAAGGATATTCGTAAAAGCAATAATCATGGGAATCAATAGCCATATTCCAAGTTGGTTTTCTTACTGAATTTAAAAAGTTTGTAACAACTACTCCTTCAACATTGGAAGAAGCAGTATTTGAAATCATAATTATAGAATGAAGCTAAAACATTTGAAGTTGTACCAAGCAAGAAAAAAAATGTATTTTGGCTTTTAGGAAATGAAGCTTCAATACTGTATTAATTTAAAAATCTGTCGAAAAAATGCAAATTTGCTGAAAATCATACTATAATATTTGCGCATATTTAAGTTATTCACATTTCAACCCCTAATTTAAATGTGCATAATTTGTTGAAAAAAATGAGAGAAAAGCAATTAACCGATGAAAGAATTGGTCATCAACCGACACACTCTACTCATGGTTATAAGATCCATAAAAAAAATTGGTATTATCAAAAAAATTTAAACGGTTCATAGATTTTCTTAAACATTATGGAAAGATGCAAAAAAAGGTATCCATTTAAAATTTAAAAAGTAAAAAATATATAATACATATTATTGAGTGTAAAAACCATAATCAAAGAAATTGGGATAATGAAAAGGTAATTACTATGTATTTATAGAAATCGTTAAATATGTATACCGCCCCACCTGCTCCTATTATTAATAAAAAGAATACCATTTTGCTTTATTAGTTTAGTTTATTTTAATTACTTTTTATTGTGAATCTGTTTTTTTTGCATTTTAACCTATCTAACATAAAGGGATTTTTATTATTTTGTTTTGCTTATTTATGAAAAAATATATGCAAAGCTAGCAAATCCAATAAAGCTTTTAATAGTCTTGTTTTTCGTTTACTATTTTTTTATTATTTGTTAGTTGGTGATGAAAACGATAATAAAATATGGACCAGATTTAAGTTTTTTGGTTCACCACATGTATTTATTTCAATTTTGCTTTAATTAAATTACACAATAATTTTTTAGTTTTCGCAGTGGTTTAAACAAAGTAAAATTTTTACCACTTTTGTTGCGCTTGAAAAAGTTTTTTTATCCATTATAATTTTAAAACTCCCGAATTTTTATTTTTTGATAATACAATAGTATTTATCGATGATTCCACCATTTTTGTTTATTATTTATATGATTTATGGTATTCCTTTATTGGTGCTTTATATTATTATTTTATTCTATTATGTCAAAAGAAAAACCATAAATATTTTGGTTCATCATTTTTTAAACTTGCTAAAGTTCTCGCCATTTTGGTAAGTTTATGATTAGTTAAAACTTTTGATTTAATGAATTATTATTGAGAAATAAAATTTATGCAAATAAAAAAATCCTAAATGTTCAAAAAGTTTTTCAAAACCGTTATTGTAAGCGCTTTGTTATTTTTTTGTTGGTAAAATTGCTTTCTTTTTTTATGTTTTTTGGAAGTTTTTATAAATGTTCTTATTTTGAGAGTGAATAATTACTATTATTTTTTGATTTAGTCAAGCAAAATAACATTCATATTTCCTCATTTCCTTCGACCTTTTTTGCATTTAAAAAAAGCTTTAATTTTTTTTATTGGTTTTAGTGAGCATTGGTTAAATAGCCTTTGCTTAAAAACTAACTTCCACCAATAAAAAATCACATTAAAATTATTAAAAAACATAGATAAAGTGATGTAGATTTTTTGGGTTTCATAGTTCAGTTAAGTGACCAAAAACATAAACAAACAAAAAATTAAACTTTCCAATATTTTATAATGAATTATAAAGAAAAAATTAACAATATGATTACAGGATATTACGGGATACATAAATTTTACATTTGAATTTCGAGGACCATTATGTCCACTTTTTGCATTTTTTTATTCTGAAATGAAACCTTCATTTTGGCTTTCATTATCATATTTTTACCGGTATTTTGTTCAATATTCGCATTTTTGGTTAATTACTTTCACGAGTGTCAATCGCATGACAGCTTTGTTAATTCCATTAAAGCATGAACATGTAATTTTTGAATCTTTTCAAAGAGTTTTTTTATCACTAGGGTTTCAGTATTGGAAGAAAGGGTTTTGGTTCGCAATAATAACATCTTTTGGAATGTCATTTGCATTTACATGGGTATATTTATTTACTGATATTATTCTTATTCCATTTACTCCAGGTGCAATAGATAATTTTGCATTTCTACGAAGTAAATTAATCATTCCTGTAAGTTTTTTTTTATCTAAAATTTCTTTTAAAAAATTATTGTATATTTAAAACAGAAACTAGACACGTGTGCCGCCCCTAAAATAAATATTCTTGATTTCGCTTTAAGATTCGCTAAATTAAAATAAATTTTAAATTTTTTGCGAATATTACGCGTCAAGAAATTTATTTTGCGTTTTTTTAGATCTCGTCCCCAGTGATTGAGCTTTCAATATACGCTTTTACTGGAAGCATAATATTTATATGCAATACCATATCCTTGTCAATTTATTTAAACAAAATTTTCGGCGGATAAATATTATTTCAAAATCAAAAGAAATAAAACAATTTTTTTCGCAAAGCTGAAGTTGGCTTATTTGCTATTGCCATTGGAGATTTTATTGCTATGATTATAAATGTCATTATAATGGTATTTTTTCTTAAAATTTACACCAAATATAAACTTAATGAAAAAAGGCTTTTTATAAATCACAAAATTTTAGGCAAATTGTGCGGTGTATCTTCCCCCAGATGATTACAACAATCCAATGTTTGACTTTTGGTATTTACAGATTCCATGGATTACAGATTTAAGTTATTTATCTCGACCCATTTTACTTTTATTCATGTCAGCAAATGTTAAAAAAGTGTTTTGTGCAAACTATTTTCTGCTCAAAACGAAGAGTTACTTTTTCAAAGGCTTCAACTGAATTTTTATCAACTCCACCATTGACAATGCCAAGAAGAAAATCAAAAGTATCTCCTTTAAAAGTTACAGCTTTTTAGATTTTTGTGAAATAAAAAAACATTAAACTTGACTTTTTCTTTTTCACTTTTTAACAACAAATTTTTGTTTCATGTCGTCGCACTTTGAAGTTCAAACAAGACAAACAGACTTAACGTGAGGTCTTTTTTTTACGCACACAATAAAAGAATTTTTTTTCTTCACATGAAAAAAAAGCATCGTCGCTGAATATCGATTTTAGTTTGCTTTTATTCTAAAGGAAAAAAGACACCTTTGTCCCTTTTTTCCTCGATAAAGGTTAAACATGTTTTTTGAATATTTTATTATTACTTTGGTTTATTTTTGTTTGAGAAAAAAAAAGCTGAATTTAATTGCAATTATAGTTATGAATATAATAATAATTTTAAATTTAAAAAAAAATAACTCTAGTTTTTTCTTCTTCATATTAAAATTGTTAGCAAAAAAAAACCATGAATTTATTAAACTGCCATCGTTTGAGTTATGAAGCTATTTTACACTCTTTTGTTTACATCATAATAAGATGAATTGTATTGTATGAAATGTTTCATCAAAAAGCGTACGTATCGCGTTAAATTAAAATCTCATGCAAAAAAATAATATTAAATATTAGTAACATTATTAGTGCAACAGTTACAATCGTTTTTGTTTGAAGTGTCTCGCAATAACAACATTAAATACATAATAAAGAAAGAAATTATTTGTTTTTCATTTTATTTCCAATCAAGCTTTCTTAGATTGTTTAAATTAGAAGTTCAAACTATAAAAAATGACTCAAAGCGCTTTTTTTAAAAACACTTTGAAAGCATTTTTTGACACTTGCAAGAAGGGGAAGAAAGAAACGTTATTTATTGATTTAATTTCTTTTTGCTTTGAATGTAAAAAGTAAACGCAAAAATTTCTCCGTTACTTTTTTCTATAAAAAAAATGATGTTCCTTTGAATATTAGTTTGATTTTTTGTTGCTTTTTTTTCTTCTTAAAGATTAGCTCAATAAAAATATCTTTACTAAAGTCAATCTAAGATGATGAATAATGGATTTAATCAATATTAGATTCATAAAAGGGCCACAAAAGATGCTGTAGTATCATATTATTGATTACTAGTTTTTAATATCAGCGCAACAACTGAGCGAATGCGTCATTTAATAATAAATGGCATTACGGAAAGCGATGCACAAGCAATATAAAAGAAAAGTTATGATGGATTTATTTTGCTAGTTTAATGGATTTTTAACGCTTTGCAGCTTTAGTATGCAGAAGAATATTTTTTCTATAATTTCTGTCTTCTCAAACGATGAGGAAGTAAAGATTAAAAAAATTTAAATTTTAATTGGCAAGTTAAAAACTGTGAAACATTTGAGAGTTTGTTCTTTTGCTCTTATCTCTGAAACGCATGTATTTTTTTATAGAAAAGCAACAAGCCTACGTCTGACTATAGTGGTATTATTGATAAAGATTATGGCTGTGTCGTTCGTTAATGCCATAGTGAAATAAAATAAATACACGGTAAAATACAATCCTTGACAAAATTACAGCCTTTTGAGGCACATGACAAAAAGAAAATATATGGTAGCCCTAATTTACACAATCATACATTAGAAAAATTTTCATAACCATAGATAATATTTACGTTTGACGACAATATTTTTCTTGGTATTCCACCGCCTTGTTTATTCCCATTTTTTTAAAAAGAAGTGAAAGTAAAAATTAAAAATCGCGAAAAGTTGTCATTCTCACAAATATTTCTTTATTTTTCGTCGGCTGGTTTTTAAATATTTGGTTTGCATTTAAGTTTTTTCCTTTCCTTTTGTTGAAACCAGAAATAATGATTCCTCCATTATTGTTTTTCGTGTATATGATTTATGGAATTCCATTATGGTTACTGTATATCCTTGTATTTATTCAACTTTGTAAAAGAAGCAATCAAAAATATTTTAATTCTTCCTTTTTTATTTTAGCGACGGTTCAAGCATTTTTTGTAAGTTTTGCGCTCATTTTCCGTTCTATAACTTTAATTAATCGTTTAAATTAAATTATCTTTGAATGTTCTTTTTCTTGCTTTAGCAACAAACAAATTCTCTAAATTTTATTTCAACGAAAAAAAGTAGTTGCTTGTCGCTTTTCCACAAAAATTTGTTACCAAGTTTTGTAATAGCATTTTTTAAATCTAAAATGATATTTCCACAGAAATGGCTTGGTTGTCAAAAAATAATTAAGAAGAAAAGTTAAAAAAACTTTAATATCAGTTTTACCACTTTCATACAATTTTTTAAGATTTTTCTTTCTTTCACTTCACACTGCGGTTTTATGAATGCTTTGATAGCTCAAAAATTAAAGCAACAAAAAAAGAAAAAAAGTTATGAAAAATTTAAAAAAGGATAAACTATAAAAATTTTAAAATTGTTTCGATCGATAAACTCTTTTTTGCTTTAAAGGTTGAAAAAAAGCTATTTTTATCCGATTCGCAGGTGCTGCTTTTATTTTCAGCCAAGCAAATAACAACAAAAAATGTTTTGAAAATATAAAAATATCTAACAACAAAACGAGCAAGCATCAAAACAACAGAAATAAAATTTTTTGTTTAAACTGAATACTTTGGATAAAGTTTGAAAAATTATATGAATCTAATTCAAAGATTTAAAAAAAAAACTACCGAATTTTTAATTAAAAATCGCAATAACATTTTTAGCTTTATAACAATTATTTTAATTTTCAGGACATAACTGGTTACATTAATTTTACTTTTGAATTTCGTTCACCTTTGACTCCGCTTCTTGGATATCTTTTTGCTGATATGCAACCATCTTTTTTTCTTTCATTTTCATACTTTTATCGTTATTTTTGTACAGTATACTCATTTTTGGCTTATTGCTTTTACAAGCATTAATCGACTTTCAGCTTTACTTTATCCATCGAAACATGAAACAGTAAGTAAAAAAAATTACAGTAATTTAAAAAAAAGGAAGTAAAAAAAATTTTTTTAGTTTTGGAACAAAGGAGTTTGGTTTTGCGTTGGCTTTGCTCTTGTGATATCTTTCATACTTTCATGGTATTTTTTGCTTTCTACGATTCTAGTAATGGAATTTACCTCCCGGTAAAATAGGTTATTATGTTTTTATTTACACAAGTTCGCCCATAGATGTAAGTAATTTATTTGTTTAAATTTTTATTTAAATATCAACAAGGAAATTTTAAAAAATAATTGGTGTAACCAACTTACTATACTACACACCGCCTCCGAAGGTAGGTTGGGAAGATATAATTAAGATGGAAGTTAGGTGTTATCGTGTACCACATACACCGCCCAACTTGAAAAAAAAAGAAGTTATTTTTGGAAAGTTATAACTGTAAATAAAAACCAGTTAATTGCTACTTTGATTTTTTCTCTCTTTTCAACTCCAACTTTCTTTTGGCAGGCGCAGAGATGGTAAAAATATCGAAGAATAAATTTTTTTAAAACGTCATGTAATGCTAAATTTATTATCACAATTGTTAAACAACGTGGAAGTTATGAAACAAAAAATAGAAAGTAACTATAAAATTATATAGTTTAAAATCAATATTTTCTCTTTTTTTATACTTTTTATTTCAAACTCTTATGATTCTTTAGGTCTCATCTTCATTGATTGAGCTTTCTGTTTATGCCGCAACTGGAGCAATTACACTTACCAGTAACATTTGCTGCTTATGTGTTTTAATCCGACAAAACCTCAAAAGATCCAAAAAAGGTTCGGATAAACGTGATTTGAAGCGATATTATCGAAAAGCAGAAATTGGTTTATTTGCTGTTACTTTTGGTGATTTTGTTGTTTTAGTCATAAACATAATTATTATGGTAAAAATTTTATTTTTACTTTTTTTATGAAAAAATTGCATAAGAAACATTTTTTAGATAAATTTGAGCATTTTAATGTTCGCAAACGATTACAACAATCCTTTGTTTGATTTTTGGTATTTACAAATTCCATGGATAACAGATTTGAGTTATTTGTGTCGACCCATTTTATTAATTACAATGTCAAAAAATGTTAGAAAAGTTTTAATTCAATCTCTTTTATGCACCGATGCTGATAGACAAACAAATGTAACAACAATCACAGGATCTCGATCTCAAATCAGTAACGTCACTTTTAATAGAAGTAAAACCGTTACTATTCTTTGACCAGGACACTTTTTTATTTTTCATTTTTTGAATAAATTTTTTTTAAATTTAATTGTTTCTCTTGTTATTTTATTAATTCTTAAAACCATTTTCTGTGAATCTTAATAAAAAACTAAATAAATTTTGATTCTTTCTTTGAATATCATTTTCTTTTTTGCTTTTATTAAACAGAAAAAACTTTATTTGCTTGCTTGAAAATGAAAGTTCAAAGTACATAAAAATGTATTTAAGCGAAATTTTTCTCTCTCTTTCTCACTAACAATGAATGCATTTGTTGACACTAGCGACAAGAAGAGAAAAAAGCCTCGTGGCGCATGATTGATTTTTATTTTATGCTTACTTTGAAACTAAAGTGAGAAATAAAAAACTCTTACCTCTTATTTTTCTAAAACATATACTTTTTTTGATTATTATTTTGAATATTTTAATTTTCAATTTTTTTTTTGCTTCTTAACTATTCAAGGAATCTAATACTTTTTGGTCATTCCATTCTGCATTCAACAGTATAAGAAACATGTGATTTAGCTCGGGCTCCAAGTTCTTGGAGCGTCAGTGGATCAGCTGACGCGGAAAGAGAATTCTCAATTTTGTTCTATTCAATTTATGCTTGTAGACACGACTTCGATATTTAAACTATTGATAAATAAAATTTCACAAATACATTTAAAAATATAAATCAAAAAAATTTTTGATTGTAAAGTCGGACTTTTACTAGAATAAACCCTTTCTGAAGCTTTGAGCTCTTTTTGAAGAAAACTTTTACTTTTTTGTAGTTTTTTTTGTTGCAAAATTATGTCATTTTTTTCTTCAAAAATACTTATTTATTGCCTTGGTTGCAAAAAAAACTATAGAAAAGTTTGTATCGATTTACAACATTTGAAAATAAAATTCACGGAAAAATATTTTTTCTTCATTGATTTGACCTCGTTAAAAAAAAAGAATAAACAATAATACCTTAAAGTAATACTTTCATACTTCGGAGTTTTTGTCTTTTCCATGAAAAACAAATTAGCAAATAAACAACAAAAAAATCTTTACTTTTTTATATTCATTCTTTTTCATTTGCAGCATTTGGCTATTTATTTTATTTTATTTGATTGCTATGACTTCAAGTCAGAAATGGTAAGAAATAAACGTCAGCTTCCCACTGAAGCAAATGATGATGAACCTTCTCCATTCCGAGCTCGATTTGGATACTATGAACAAAATGAAGAAAATATTAATGAATTATCTGGTAAAAATGAACGATTAATCCCTCGAGATAATCGCGGAAGAATTATTTTAATAAAAATCAAATGAAGGAGCAAAGTTTTGTTTACCAAAGCCAATAATGAATTATATTCTCAAAATTGTAAATGGAAAAGTAAAGAAAAAGTTTTATCGAACTTGTAAATATTTTTTCAACCGAAAACCTTTAATTATATTGATGGAATTACTTTTGGAAGAATATATGTATCTAAAAAACGTTATAAAATTTCTGATTATCCTATGCTTAAAAATATTTGGGTTTTGAGTTTCTTGAATATTGAAAGTAAGAAGATATTAAGTTTTTGGAAAAAATTGTTCGATGTGATGCTGAAAATATTTTAATTTCCGGTGAAGAAAAACAACGATGAACATGTTTTCTATTATAACAGAATCTCAAAAAGTAAAAAGTTGGCAATCTGAAAAAATTGGTATTGAAAATGAAGTCCACTTTCGTTTGAAATCCTTTTAGAAAGTTTACCAAATGCCGAAAAAATTATGTAAGTTGTTTTTCTTTTCTTTTATTTTATTATATCTATTTTCAATGAATCATTTTTAGTGCGACCATCCAAAATATTCCTAAAAATATTCCACCAAGGAAAAATAAAATTAAATTTCTTCACCTTGAAATTGATGATAACGCATTCGATCCAGAAAAATATTACAAATTTTTTGAAGTAAAAACTTTCTAATTTTTTTTAAATCTCATTTTTATCTTCTTTTTTTCTTTCAGAAAATTCTTACACCAAATGCATCCGTTGAATTAACATTTGATTATCATGATGAAGAATCTGCTTTATCCGCATTAAATCAATTTAAGAAATTTAATGAAATATTGGACAAAAAATGGAAGACATCCCCTGAAAAACCTAAAGGCAAATTTTTATTGTATGTATATTAGAAAAAAATTCTGGATGCATTCAATATTTTCCTAATTTATTTTTGTGTCTTTTGTTACACTTTTTTTCTAAACTATCCATTTTTTTTTTGTTTTTGTTTTGCTTCAAACTTATTTTATTTTTTATTATCCTACGATAAACTTTGTGAAACACTTTTCCATTGATTTCCTTCACTCATTTGCGTTTTCTCTGCCAGCACAGATAATTTTCATTGTGATAATATCATGTCTCATCAACCTTTTTCTCCTTTTTCTGGCAGTTAGGTAGACAAACAAACAGATAGCAATCTATCCCTCAGCCATCGGGAGCCCAGATATTTCTATGATACGATCAACCGTCTTTTTTATTCAGAGAAACACAACGAGTATGCGCAATTTTTTGGCGTTTTCTTGCTTAGAAATAAAAGCAAAAATTATGAACACCTACAATGTGAGGTTTCGCATCGTCGGTGTTTAATTTTTTTTCCTTTGACACATTCATTCATTTTCCTCAATTTATGGCGTTTTATTTTTGAATATTTTGGCTTTTTAATTTTTTGTTTTTTTTTTCGTTTTTGAAAATGATGTTCTGTTAAAAATGTCCTGCTCCACAAATCAATGTTGAAGAATTAATTATTGCAGAACCTCCACTTCCACAAAATGGTGATGATGAAGAAGTGATCACTGTTGAACCATACTATGAATGCTTTGTCATCAATGAAAAACCGGATGAAAACAATGAAGTACTGTTAAATGGACCATTGATAATTGAAGAAAATATTTTTCTTTCTTAAGGTCAAAAAAAATGCCGCCAAGTCGAAGGAAAGTCTGAAAACAACCTTTTTGATAAAAAAATTTCTTCGCTTTTTTTAAATAAAAAGCAGCCGCTGAATTTAAATTTATGCATTAAAACTAAAAAAAAGCAGGGCGATCAGAATAGAAAGATTTGTTGAATTAATATTTAGATATCCAAATCACACGGCAAAAAGAAAAAAGACCCAACAAGCAAAATACAAAAAAAAACTTTAAAAATATAATAATGACAGAAATAATTTATAAATTTCTTTTGGCAATAATCCTGGTTTGAATTTTGCATTTTAAATGAAGACCCTCCACGAAATGTAAAGTAATTTTTTGTCTTTTGACATCAATGGAAATAAAAAAAATAGTTAGGAAAACAAAGGAGAGAGTCAGTCAGCTCAGTGAAGGGCTTTAACAAAACCTAAAGGGAAAAAAAGAAGTAAAGTAGAGTTTCGATAGTTTATTGAAAAATAAATAAATGTTTAAGTTTATTTAACATTTTTTACATTCTTCTCTTCTAAACTTTAGCAATAAGGCTAAAAAATATATATATAAATTGTGTTTGAATCATTGTTAAAAAAAATTCGAACTCGCGTTTTATTACAAAAAAATTATTTTTGGAAGCTAAATTTTTTGCATTTTTTATTGAAAAAAAGAAAGAAAAATTTAATGTTGACAGTTTTCTTGTTTTTTTTTTAATATTCCTAGTTTCTTATAATTGAGTTAATTTTTAGATACCAATTAAAAATTATGAACACCAAAATGTTTTTTATTTTTTTGTTCGCTATTTTTATTTCAACAACGACATACTTTGTTTGTGCACAATGTCAAGCAATTGCTACTTTGCATATTAGTTCTGAATTTAATGTAACTGCAATAACATGTCTTGATGGATCTATAAATGATACAGCTTCAGTTAAAAATAATTATGGAGTTTATGCTGTATGTCAATGTAATGTAATCATCGATGGTTTTTCGGGATCATGGAATGCCAATGCTGTAGCTGGTACCATGAAAGTGCCTAAATGCAGTTGTACTGGTGGCAAACTCAATAAAGAACAAAGCGTAAATGGAGATTGTGTTTGCGATTGTTAATGAAGGATTGCATCTAAAAAACTAATAAAAAATTTTGATAATTTTATGGCTGGATTTTTTGCTTAATAAATATTTTTTTCTGTTTATTTCATGATTAAAGTTTTTTATCCCTTTGCTGCATAAATTAAAATTGCCTTATTTACATACATCATATTTGACAAAAAAGTGGTTCTTTAGTTAAAAAACTTTTTTACTTGAATACTATTTTTTTCAAACAAAAAAAAGTTGAGTAAGTAAAAGTGAACATCATTCCTGCAAGTGGGCGACACACGTTTGTCAATAAAAAAAGAAAAACATTTTTAAAGGAAAGAATGTCAACAGAAATTCCGTCTTGAAATCTATGTTTAAAGTAAATAAGTAAAATACTTAAAAAAAATTTTCTATGGTTACGGAAACTTTTTGACTTTTTTTTTATATAAATAGAAAACCTTTGTATCAAAGCTACAAAACGAATGGTAAAAATTTTTTAAAAGTTTTGGTATAAAACTTTTTTTATGAATAAATCTTTTTCTCTGAAATATTTTTTTTTTAATTTAACAATGACTATAAATATTAAATGTAGAATTTTAATTTTTACTCTTTTTTAATTATTTTCTTTTAGGAATTAATTAATTATGAATACCAAAATATTAATTATTTTTTTGATTGCATTTTTAATATCAACAAACTTTGTGAACGCTTCTTCTTCTTGCCGAGCCAATGCTTCTTCGCAAATTTCTTCTTCCCTTGGAACTTCTACTTCATTTAGCTGTGATGGACAATCTGAACTCTATAGCTCATCTCAAAGCAACGGTAATGTTTATGGAATTTGTAGATGTTTAGATGGCGATGATAGACAATGCATTGTAACCGCAAATGCAAAATTGACTATTCCTTGCAATTGTGGAGGCGGCAAAATGAATAAAGAATTAAGTGTCAATGGGCGATGTATTTGTGATTGTTGAAAGAAAAACACTTTATCTATTAATTTTTTATTGGTAAAAGCATATTGATAAAAAAAAATTTATGATATTTTTAAACGCTTAAATAAAATTATTATAGAAAAAAAGAAAAAATATTTTTGTTACTTTGAAACTAAATTTCCAAGAAAAAAAGTTTAAATAATTTAAAACGAATAAATAGTACAAAAATAATATTAACCCGGATTATTCTTTTAAAATCAAGTGTTATCTACGGTATCTCGAGCGATAAGAAATTATTTTTGATTTAAGCTTTAGTTTTCTTGTAAATAGTAGTTCCTGGTTTGACTTTTTTGC
The DNA here is from genome assembly GCA_028622995.1 of Panagrolaimus kolymaensis. Lineage (NCBI taxonomy): Eukaryota > Metazoa > Nematoda > Chromadorea > Rhabditida > Panagrolaimidae > Panagrolaimus > Panagrolaimus kolymaensis. The sequence continues at coordinate 10,128 of JAJQJQ010000321.1, read as the reverse complement.
TTTTATTTTCGTTAATCATCGCAAGTTTGAAAGTGTTCATGATCAAAATCAAAAATAAAAAGTTTATCGATGATCAAAAACCGCAACACCACTTTTGTTTTTATTTTGTTTGTTTTTTAGAGAAAGAAAAAAAAGCAAATGAATGACAACATTCGAATTGATTGCGTCGTCTTTTTTTAGGAAAAACTTTTTTTTATTAATTACACCATCACCGAATCATGAAAGAGCCTCTTCCATGCAAAAACGAGTATTTTTGTTTATTTTATTATTTATTTCCTTTCGTTCATAAAGGGTTTTGATAAACAAAAACTTTCTTTTTGGTATAAAAGAAAACTGAAAGTTAACCCAATAAAGTTAAAAAAAGTTAGTTTGAAACTTTTTTGTTTAGTGTTTAAAAAAATGTCTCCAAAATTTGTTATTTTCATTTGTTTCATGCTTCTTTTGGCTGGACCCGCATCAGCTGGAATATTTGGTGGCAGCTCACACGAACATGACCAACAACCTCATCAACATCGAGATGGAATAATCAAAACCGCTTTGAAAGGTGCCGCTGTTGGAGCTGTTTCATCTGTGGCTTATCGTGCAATATCTGGGAAAAAATAAATTTTTTTATTGATCTTTTTCATTAACTGTAAATAATTTGAATAAATAAATGGTTTTTCCTGAATTTTTTTATTGTGTTAGACAGCAAATTTATATCCACACAAACAAATCTTTAAAAAAATGAATTTCACTTTTACATACTTAAATTTAGGTATTTGTTATTTGTATCTAACTTTTTGATTTTAAAGCATAAAAATAATTATTCTTTTTTTCTTCACAAATTTTTTCACGTACTATGTTTAAAGGAAGAAAAAAATAAACAAATGAATGCTTCGATTATATATAAATTTTTTTGAAGAATGAATTCAAAATTTTTTTTACACTGTTTATTGATTTTATTTTCTATTTTTATGACAAACAAGAAAAAAAGGCGCTTATTTTTTTGCTTCTTGAAAGGCAGATAAAACACTTTTCCCACTTTTTTGTTTTGTTTGAATTTTTTGTTCCATTTTTTGTAATTTCTAAAAATGGTGTAAAAACCAAAAATAATTGATGCTAATGATAATCGACAAAGATTTATTTATTTTTCAAATTGCCCACAAAGTATTCAATACTTTTTATCAACGATTGAACCGAAGTGTAAATATCACAACCGCAAAATATATATACTAACCGCAAAGCATTGTGTTTAAAAAACACTTAAAAATAATCAATTCGTCATCTTCAAATTTTTAAAACAAAATTATGTATATTCGATATCAATTTTTTTGACTTAGTTATTTTCATATGATAAAGAATGTTTTTGGATAGTAAAATTTCAAAACCTTTGAGTTATGATGAATAAAACCATAGCAATATTTTTTCCTTTTTAAAAATTATAAGCTTTGAAACTCATTTTTTATTATCCAAAAAGTTCAACGTTTTTAACTACACCATAAAAAACATACTAAACCATGCAAACTAACTAATTCATAAAAAAATTCTATACACTGACAAGCATTTGCTTAGGTTTTTTTACAAGAGTATACATTGTCAACGGTTATTATTCGAAGATGCACCAATGAAAAAAGTAAAAAAGTCTAATGTTTATTTACTTTCGCATTTTTTTTTAATTATTTTTTTTTAACTTTATTCGTTTTTTATGCCATTAAAAATGATGAGATATGCAAAACTTTATCGTCCAAGCGTTTATGATGCATATTTCGAATCAGCCACAAATTATCCATTAGTTCAAGCTATGAAAAATGGAAAAAAATTACCCATTTTTACAACCCAAGAAAAAGCATATATTACACAAGTGGCAGTGGATTTCCAAACTCAATTCCCAAATTTACCAACCAATCAAGCGCGTCAAGATTTCATGTCAAAGAAATTCAGTGAAATCATTGATCAAAAACCTTCCAATTTTGAAACATTCGCTAAAATTCCTTTAAACAACAATGAAGCGCAGTTTTATGATTTAATTATTTGGACTTGTCAAAAAGTTGAATTGGAAGCGCAATATCAAAAAGCGTTGACAACTTAATATTATGAATTTAAATTTTGACTATAAAATGTTTTTTAATGATTTATTGAAAAATAAATTTTGCATATATTTTAGAGAAATTTTGCCAAAAGGAAAAGTCGAAACGATATCTCCCTGTACAAATTTTGTGATAAAGAAAAGTTCCGACACTTTAATTTTCCATCGTCAGATTTAAAAATGTAGATTTTTAACATAATTTTTTATAGTGTTGTTTTCAATTTTTGTTGCTCGGACAATTTTTATTTATGTTTACAAAAAATATTATTCCTAATATTTATTATCTTATTTACTGTACTCCCACGGGTATAGCATACATGAGCGAAACCCAAAAAACAGCATTTTGAAAATATACAAATATAAATACATAAACAAATAATTTTCTTCTTTTGAGGTTGCCCAAAATGTATGAAAATATTTACAGTTTTATTGTAGCCAGTTTGAAAAAAATCGTCATAGCGCACCTTTTTTTATGGTGATCAATCACCAAAATATCCCATAAAATGCAATAATAAAAATAGGTGTGAAAAAAGTTTTATAAGTCTGCCATCTTGCAAATTTATTTATTTGAACTAATATGTTTTTAAAATAAATTTATATATCTATTTATTTGCTTTTTGAATTTACAAAGAAAAAAAATGAAAAACACTCGACAAAATTTTCCATATAAAAAGCGGCATAAAATTATTTTAAAGGTATCATTATTTTTGGTATAAATTCCTTATTAAAGTTCTCAATTTCTGTTTCTTTCTTCAACTCAAATCATGAACACCAAATTCTTCATTGTTCTCGTTTTTTTCGTTATTATTGCCTGTGTTTTTAGTCTTGATTCGCCAACAACCATAGCCGTTGAAGAAGTCAAAATGGTAAGTTTTGTCTATAGTACTAGTTACTCTTTTTACGATTTAAAAAAAATTTTGTAGGCCAATAATATGTCCGCATCCGCTGAATCAGTCTCCGGTTCCATGCTTGCTGCAAGTAAAGACAAAAAATGTCGAACCATAATTCCACTCTGCGTTCAACCCATGTGCAACGAATGTTGCAACAAAGGTTGTAAAGGCTCTGGTTGTCATAAAAAAATGTGCGGTTTGTGTTGTGAATAAGGAGAATGCAAATCCTTTGTTGTTGTCAATATTTATAAAATGTGCCTTTTTGTTTATTCAAAATAAGTGTAATAAATGTGTAAATAAATTTCATAAAAAATAATTTTTACCAACAAAAAATGCAAGTGATTTGGATAAATTTAAAAAATGTATGCTAACTTAAAAAGCGGAATAAATTAAACAGCCAAGAAAAATTTAGGTTTCTTTGTAGTCGTTGATCCATTTATATTTTTTTGGATGAATGCATTGGCTTTTAATGTTCGCTGTGTCCACAATGTATGTAGCTTAACCGTCGCTTGTTGCATCTTCTGCTGTTCAAAAAAAAACAACAACAAAGAAATGACCTTTTATGAAAAAATCAATAAATTTAATGGCACAAAACAAGCTAGAAAGGATACACAGCACACTTACAACAACAAAATCTTTGACATAAAATAAAGGAAAGTTTGTTTTTTCTTCCAATAATTTTTTTTTTTGCCATTTTTCTTGCTATTTTTAAATTATATTAAAAAACCATTCTCCTTTTTATTTTTGCTGCTTCGGAATCGCCTTTTAATAATGACCCAACAAATTAAACTTTTGCATTATTTTCATTATTTAAATAATCAAAAAATCAAAAAATTGTGATATAACTTTTTAGTCACCAAAAATTATATGTTCCATCATTTTTTTGTAATTCGCATGTTTTTATTTTTGTGAATGTCTCAAAAAAAATATGTGTCTTCCTTAAATACATACAATACAAACTATGAACATAAAATTAGTGTGCTTTAGTTTTATGTTTTTAACCAACAACAAAATAAAAAGAGTATATAAAAGAAATTTATTGTATTTGTCTTTTGTGATTCAATAATCGAATTAGTCTTTCTCTCTCAAAAATGAAGTTTTTAATTGTTGCATCATTTTTATTTTTTATTTCACTTTTTTCTTCTTCATTTAGTTATAAAATATTATTTTATAATCCAAAATTTGGGATAAGTCATGTAAATTTTATGGGAAAAATTGCTGACATCCTTGCTTCTGCAGGTCACGAAGTGGTGAGTTTTTTTTTACTTAATTTTTTAAATTTTTTTTGTGAGATTTCTAAATATTTAAAAAAATATAAAAATTTTTCAGGTCATTTACCAACCTGTCTTAAATGAAAATGTCACTTCCCGTGGAACTAAAAATCCATCAATTCGATATTATAATTTACCACGAAATCACAGCTTTTTACCTGATTTTTCTTTGGAAATGAATCTTTTTGATCAAAATTCTTTTGGGGAAATGAAAAAAGTAAGTAAATAAAACTTGCTAACTTTGTATAATTAATAATACAAATTTTTTTGTTCTTCAGGTTTTAGCTAAAATGGTTGAACATAGAGCAAAATTTTGTGATTGTTAGCGGCATTTTTTAAATAGAGTACCCTTAAAAAAAGTTTTTAGATATTTGCACGATAATGAAAATTTCATTAAAATGAAAGCAGAAAACTTTGATTTAGCCATCACCGAACAATTTGAACCATGTGGTTATGGAGTTTTAAAAAAAGTTGAAATAAAAAAATATATCTCTGCTTTTGCTGGTTCCCTCACACCTTCGAGTGCTTTATGGCTTGGAATCAAGCTTCATCTATCTTATCTAGGGTGGACCGATCTACCGGTAGATTGAACAATCGGTAGATCTACCGGTAGATCTACCGGTGGATCTACCGGTAGATCTACTGAAATCTACCGCAAGTCCAAAATTCGAAAAGAAAGGGATTTTGAATCAAGGAATACAAAATTAAGGATATAAGGCTATTTTTGGGCACAAAAATAGGTTTTGCAAACTTTTAAAAAAATTTCAATTTTTCAACAGGGTGGACCAAGCTATTACTTTCCTATCATAAACTCTCCCCTGTTAAAAAAATTCAAAAATTTTCGGAAATAGAGAAAACATCGTTTTTATGCATTTTAGAACCTGCTAATTCATAACTTCGCTTAAAAAACTCCGAGAACGTCTTTTTTTAAATTTTGTGGCGCGGTAGATTTCGGTAGATTGGAAAATTTTTTCGGTAGATTTCGGTAGATCTACCGGTAGATCTACCGGTAGAATCTACTGGTAGATCTACCCGGTCCACCCTAATCTTATCTTCCAGGTAAGTATGAAAGAAGATTGAGGGAAGAAAGTCCTAAAATTTATTTCTTTTTCGATGAAATAAAATAATATAAAATAAAATCATTTTTTTTCTTCTTCTAGGAATGTTAGGAACAAGCACGGATCAAATGACATTTTATGAAAGATTTTTAAATATTATTTATTTTTTTATGGAACATTCATTTAACAATGATTTTGTCAGTGGTACAGAGGATGTAATTAAATCTCATTATCCTGAATTAGTTTGGAAGTAAGCAAAATAATTTTTTGATGCATTTTTGAGTGAATTTTGGTTTTTTGTTTTTTAGGAAGCCATTGCTGATTCAGCTTTATATTTCGTTAATAGCGAAGAACACGTGGATTATGCCCAACCTATAACTCATAAAGTTATTTACATGGGTGGATTAGGCAAAATTCAAGCTAAGCCATTGGAAAAAGTAATTATGAAAATAAATTTTTTTTTACATATTAGCCCCAAAAAAAGTTTTTTTTAGAAATACACAGATATATTTGATTCCGCTAAAAAGGGTGTAATTTTATTTTCTTTTGGCTCAGCTGTTCAAAGCTTTATGATGAAACCAGAAATGAAAAAGGCATTCTTGGAAGCATTTGCAGAATTTCCTGAAATTAATTTTATATGGAAATATGAAAAAGATGAACATCAAATTGCTAAAGGATATAAAAATGTTTTCACTGGAAAATGGTTACCACAAAATGATATTTTAGATAAGTAACTAACCCACTTGCAAAAAAAAAATATTTAAATCTATTTTTTAGACCACCCCAAACTTTTGGCTTTTATTTCTCATGGTGGAATGAATTCAGTGATGGAAGGAGCAACCAAGGGAGTGCCAATGATATGTATCCCAATTTTTGCTGATCAAACTCGAAATTCCTTATTACTTCAAAGGAGAGGAACCGCAATAAAAATAGATAAAACTGAAATCACTAAAGAAAGTTTAGTTTTAGCAATCAAAGAAATAATTAGCAATAATAATTATCGAAAAAATGCTCAAATGCTTTCTAAAATGGTTAATGCAAAACCCACACAATCTGAAGAAAGAATAATAAAATATGCAGAATTTGCTGCCCAATTTGGTGATACTGGAACCTTACAAACTCAAGGAAGATATCAATCTTTTATGGTTTTATATTCATTGGATGTTATTTTAACTATAGTTATTTTAATTGCTATGGTTTCTTTTTTCCTCATATGGCTTATCAAAAAATTACTTAACTTTTTGAAACGCAAATTTTCTGCTTCTATTAATGTTGAAAATAAAAAGAAAGCATAATAAAAGTTTTTATTTAAGAATTTGCATTATAATTTTTTTATCCTCCTTTTTAATTTGGAGTGTCGTTTCTGTCTGTATGTTTGTCTGTATGTCGTTTCTGCCTTTTTTTTTGTTTTGTCCCGATAGCCTAGATCAGTTTTTTACGCTGATTCCGAATATGTTGGTCTCACGCTTCGGAGAGTCAAGGATCCCTATGTTTTGGTCAATTTAAATTTGCATTTCGTGAAAATTTTCTCGACACGAAAGTTTCTCTTTGCTTTTTTTGAAAGCATTTTTGGAAGTGAAAAATTTGTTTTTTCTCTGATTGTCTGCATTGAAATTTTTAGGTGGATATTTAGTTGTTTTTGGGTGGATATTTGGTGGCTTTTGGGTGCACATTTAGTTGTGTTTGGGCGAATGTTTAGTTGTGTTTGGTGAAATGTAAAATGGTTTTTGAGTGGACATTTAGTTGTTTTTGGTGAGATGTTTGATTGAGTTTGGTTAGATATTTGGTGGCTTTTGGGTGAATGTTTAGTTGTTTGTGTTGTAATGTATTAATCGATATTTAAATGTTTTTGGGTGGATCTTTAGCTAATTTTTGGGTGGATATTTGGTGGTTTTTGGGTCAAAACGGATTTGGTTCCGAAGAGTCCAAGTATAATTTGGCTTATGGAATGAACCCCGAAGATGTCAAGATATATCCGACTATGAGATATATGAAAAGCGTGGCCCAGAGAAACCGTCGTTAATTGGAGACGATTTATATCGTAAATTTTGAAGGTCTGCCGAAGGCAGAGCTCCAAAATTAACCATGAAAATGGAATGTTGGCCGAAGGGCCCTGTTGTTTATTGTAATTGCATTGTTGTAAACATGTAAGCGTTCGGCACATTTTTTTTATAATATTTGGGTGGATATTTAGTTGTTTTTGGGTGAATGTTTAGTTGTTTTTGGTGAGATGTAAGATGGTTTTCGGGTTGATATTTAATGATTTTCGGGTGATTGTTTGATTATGTTTGGTTCGATATTTGGTTGTTTTTGGGTTGAAATGTGTTTGGGGCCTGAAGGGCCCATGTGTAATTAGACCTATGGAATGGACCTCGAAGTGGTTAAGATGTAGCCGAATATGAGAGATATGGAAATGCATGGCCCAGGAAACCGTTGATTATTGGAGAAGATTTTTTTGTAAAATTTAGGAGGTCTGCCGTAGGCAGGGCTCCAAAATTTACCATGAAAAATGGAATGTAAGCCTGTAAGGCCATGGACAATGTTGTTTATTTTAATTGTATTGTTGTAGACACGCATGCGTGTTTGGGCACTCTATTTTTTTCCAATTTTGCACCCTCTAAAAAGGCACATAATCTCCCCTTTGATAATTTTTTAGAATTCCTAAAAGCAGGTCTACTCTCTAGGGTTCTCAAAAAATACCTTAATGTGTAAAATGTCCACGTTTTGATTGTAAAAATGTAACGGTTTCGAAGATTGTTTGTTTGTATGTTTAGTTTGAGGGACTTACCGAAGGTAAGGCCCCAATGTTCTTGTTCGTGTTAATTTGGAATAAATTAAAAAAATAGAGAAGAAAATTATTCTTTCGCATAAAAGCTTTTTTTTCTTCAAAGCATGCAATCAATGTTTTTAACAAAGTTTATTGATTTTATTTTCCGTTTTTATGACGAACGTGAAAAAAAGATACGTTTTTTTTACAAAATTGAAGCTCTTTTGCTTCTTATTTTTTTTTTGTTCAAAGTTTGAATTTTTTGGTTCTTTTTTTTTGTAATTTTAAAATAATAAAAATATAAATAAATAAATGTTAAGCGATTGTGGTAAAATCAATAGAGTTTTTTGTTTGCTTTTATTTTGTAATTTTAAATAAATAAAATTAACATATGTGGTGGTGTGACATTGCGCAAAATAGTATGACATATGGAATAAATGCGATTTTGACAGTAAAAATAATTAATATCCAATTTCTAGTAAGTTCCACCATAACAAAAAATTATAAAAGATCAAGATTTTTTTCAAATAATAAAAAATTTATTTGAATCAACAAAATACCAAACATTTGGCTTTTTCTTGTTAAAATTTTTTTGTTTGAACCTTGAAAAAGTTTCAAAAGTTTTTTTTGTCATCCAAAAAGTTCTAAGGTTCTTAACCATAACAAAAACATTTTAAATCATGCAAACTAATTAATGCAAATGACAAAAGTTTAAACAATTGCTTATTATATTCTTCTTCACAAAAGAATACATTGTCTATTATCCTTCATTCGTTATTCATAGATGGTTGCAACAAAAAAAAAGAAGAAATGTTAAAAAGTCTAATATTTTGTTTCTTTCACTTTTTTTTTGTATGTTTACGCTTTTTACAGCTTTCATCTCTTTCCCATGTTCTATGGCCGATGTTCCTTATCGATAGTTATCGGACACTGAAAAAAATCATAATCAATCGATGATGGTGAAAAAATGAAAAGCATCAAAAACAAAAACTGAAAAAAGTCTAAAGGCTCTTTCTTTAGAAGCTTTTTATATTGTGAAAAATATCGATCAAAGAATGAACTCGTCTTTTATGTTTCTTTAAAAAATAGTAATTATTTTTTTAATGTATAGACTAATGATGCCAAGAATATGGCCAAGATATTTTTCTGGTAGACGATGTTTTGGAATTTTTATTGGAATTTTAGTGCTTTTATTTATTTATTTTAAACCTGTAAGTTTTTAGACTATTCTTTTAAAACAAAACAAAATTAGTTTCGACGCTTTTAGCAGCCGCTATTGCCAATGACAATTAAAATTCGAAATGCTGATCCAGAAGCGGGATTACAAAAAGCTAGCAAAAACGTTGAATCATCGGTGAGTTCGGAATGAAAAAAAAAGCGTTTAGCTGCTAAAAAGGAAAAGCTTTTTATAAAAATGCTATCCAAAAAAAATTTTGCCGTTAGAATCTTAATAAAAAAGGGCTTTCGATAATGTAAAAATTTGTTTTTTACATTTGTTTTTTGATTTAAAAACCAAACCCTTTCAGTTCTGTAAAATCCCCAAACTCGAACAAAATAACAGTGAAGTAATTGAAACTTATATCAAACCAGCTCCGCTGGATTGCAAAAAGAATGGAGAAAATTGGATGTTTATAGATGAAGATAGAAGGCTCCAAGCAACAGGATATGCAAAAGCGTAAGCTTAATTTTACTAAAAACAAGTCTAGAGAATAAAAAGTGATATATATTTTTTAAGAAAAATAGGGATTGAAAGAATAAAATGCACCGCTCAATATTTTTATCGGCTAAATGATGAAGATCTCAAATGGAAGGATTTGGGTGAAATTCGAATTGGATATGAATTTAATGCGGGTGAATTTAAATTAGTTAAATGTTGGGCTGGATGGAGATCATGGTAATTACAAAATTTTTCCTTTAAAAATGAAAAATTTATTAGTCTAAAATTTTTAGGAAACATTTATTCATGGATCTTGTGCCACAAGAAAATATTGCCACAAAGGCCAAAGAAACTTCTCGTCCTTTTTCATGGTCAGGTCTCTCAGTATATTGGTTTTCCTTTGATTCATTATCACAAATG
>JAJQJQ010000320.1:0-28757 GCA_028622995.1 Panagrolaimus kolymaensis | reverse complement strand
GATAAAAGAAATAGTTTTCTTTATTTTAGAAAGAAAGTAAAAAAATTATACAACCTTAATTGATGAGAGAAAAAGAGGTAATATAGGAATTAAAAAGCAAAAAGATATTTATTTTTTTAATATAAACTTATGCTAAATTGACATCCATTACTAATAGAAAATTTCTCATCATCTTCTGGAAAAACTTTGGCTATAATCATTTCATTATCTTTTTTTAAACTGTTGTTGTTACTACCATAATGAGGATCAGTTCGCTGCTTTTCAGGTAAATATTTAATTCCAAACCTTTCATTTATATCTTTAATTACATACATTTTTGAATTTTTATCCGGGATTATATTTGATGGTTTCAATACGCTTGGCAAATTAATATTCCAATAACATCCAATAAAATTGCTATGAGAATTTGACCAAGTTTGATAACCCATTTGTTTAGATAATTTTTGAATTATTTGTTCATCATCCGTAAAAAGCGAATGCTTGATTATTATTTTTATCTGTAAATTGTATGCGACAACCTAAAATATAAAAATAAAACCATTGTAAATATAATTTAAAAGGTCAGGTTTTTTTTCTCACTCAAAATTGAATTTACCTCCTCGACGTTTATTAGAATATTGGCTCGTGCAAGGCGCGGATGAGCCTTCAATAGCAAATTTTGTTGCATCGTTTAATAATGTTCCCAATTCATCAAGAGAAGAAAATATATAACCTTTTGGAACTAAAAACACGGATTTTATTTATTCATAAATCTAGCATATAAGAAAAAGCTTACCAACTTCCATATGCAAAAAATTCAGGCTCATAATAGGAAAACGAATAAATGGTAATATTTCATTAAGGTTTGCTTTAACAATATTTTGTTGGTAATTTCTTGCATCTTCTTGCTTCTTATAAGGAGATTTACGTTTGGGGTGCTGGGCGTTGTTTTAAAGCCCATTCATAAACCTAAGATTAAAATTTTTTTATATTCTTAGTAACAAAATTTAAAATATAAACTTACAGCTTCAAAAAGATCTTCTTCTTTTACACATAAATTTTCCATTCTTACTATACTTTTAATTGTATCTTTTTTTTAAAGTTAAAAGTTCTTTGCTATTTATTAATGCGCTTGCATTAAGCATAATAAATTTTGAAATTGCTTCAAGAGCATTTTCCAAAGAATATAATTTTAATGATTCATAAATTTTGAAAACTGTATCCATGCTGGGTTGGGTGTGAATTAAAAATGCATCACATTTTTGTTTTAAAAGTGGAACATCATAAAATTCTGCCATATCCACCATCGTCATAACATTATCTATTTTAATTTTGCATTGGCCAAGATATAAAAAAACTAAAAAATTAAAAAAATCTTCATATGAATGCGACGTGATTGGAATAGGTTTTTTAGTGGTAGCAAAAGCTCCAACTATCATAGCTTTAAGAGGTTCAGATGCTGACCATAAAATGAATGAATGGGCATGAATCACTTTTAAAGATGTTCTTTGATAATCTTCTTCTTCATCACAACCATCTTCGGTGTTGTCAGGATTTGATTTTATTTCAAATTCAAATGTTACATCAAAATATCCATTTTCAACATCTTGTGATCGAAAAAGTAAAAATCGATTTAATGAAAGTTCAAATAATGCATTATCATCTGTTGGAATAATATTATGATGATGATCTGACATTGTTTTTTCTTTCTGAAAAAAAAATTATATGAATCTTTGAAAGAGGGCATTTCTTAAAATTAAGCCAAAAAAGTATTAATAAATCGTCGAAAGCTTAGATAAACAAAACAACATAAAATATGATCAAATTTTTTATCTTTAAATACCCGTTCAAAAAAACCAAAAAATAACGGCAATTTGTCTTTATACATTTTTTGTAGTTTGAAACTTGCAAAAGTTTATTCAAGTTTTTGTGCCAAAAAAGTGCAGAGCGGGAAATAAATTTTTTCTTTAAAAAAATGTTTCTGTTTCAAACAACAACAAGTAAGAAAGATTCCGCCAAATTATATTTACACCGAAAAACCGATATGCTTGCTTTTATGTTGCTTTTTGTCTTGCAATTATTTTATCCCGCTTGTTTTGCTAAGCAAGCTTTCATTGATTGATTTTTCAGCTTTCGATTTTGCTGAAACTTAGTGCGTTGGCGCTTTTTGTTATTTGTTTTAGATTGTTTCATTTTTTGTTTTGCTTTCAATTTTTTAATTAAATTTTAGAAATAATTATTCTTTGCCATGATTGCTGAAGAAGACGAAGTTCCAATTCTTTATCCACCGTCTCACATTGAAGAACTTAATGAAATTGAGAAAGAAGAATTAAAAAAGCTTGAATCTCGAAAACATTTTTACACTAGATTATTGGAAACTCAAAATCTTTTTGTTTTCTTTCTTGCGTTTATTGATGAAAAAAATTTATTTAAAAATGATAACTTTTCTATGGATTCCTTTATGACTTGTTTAACCTTTTTAATCTCATGTTTAGTATTTATTAGTCTTTTATTAAGTCTCTTCATTCATTTTACTAAGAAATTTCCTGATAAAGACAAGTTATTATTAATTTGGGCTGCGTATTTTTCAGTGAGTTTTTTTTGTTTCATTTTAAAATATCAAAAATATATATAAATATAAAATTGTGTTTAGGCAGCGGAAGCTATGATTTTGTTAGGCGAACTTGGATATCATTTTTTTACAAATGAATGGATTCGAACTCCAAATGATGAAGAAAAATTTTGTTTTATTGTCGCTGTAAAGTTTTGTTATTCAATGCTTTTACTTTTTGCTGCAAATAAATGGCAACAATATTCAAAGGTTTTGTTGAATACCGCTGATGGCGATGAAATAATCGAAGAAGAAGATGAAGAAGAAGAAATTGTCAAAATTGATTAAAATGGAAACAAAAACAAAAAAACGACACTTTTTTTGAAACTTATATATTCCTTTTTGAGTAAAATTTTTTTCCTACCTCATTTTTTATTTACTTTCATATTTTTTCAACTTACCTCCTCAGTTTATAGATTCAAAGCTTTTTTTTAACATAAAAACTCATTTTGTAGTACAAACATATTTTTTGTATGTAATTTTTTATTCACATTATTTAATTACTTTTTATTGTTTTTTCTTCAATTTTTTTAATAAAATATCTTTTAAAAATGTCGCAAGCTTAAAACTAAAACACAAATAGCAAAAAATTCCTTCTTCTTACTAAAGTTCATTTGTTTTATGGACCCAAATTGATTGCTTTTTTGTTTGTTTCAATAAATCTTTTGATTTGTCTTTTCTTATCTTTATTTTTCTGACTACAAAAAAGTAAAAGAACACATGAAACACTCGGTTTATGTGCATGTGAGAAGCATTATTGAAAAGAGCGGCGGCATTAACATTGATTATTATGTTTCCTTAAAAATCAATTTTTGATTTCTTTGTAGTTGTCTTTCTTTTTTTATGCTCGGTTTTTCTGATTTCCAATGTAATACATATAAAAAAAAGTTCCGTGATTGAATGCTAAAAAAAGTGTTCCATGTTTTAAGATACTTACTTTTTGGAACAGAAAATATTTAGGGCTTTTTTTTTCACGACTTAAAATATTAAGAGTCTTAAGTTAATATTTTTTTGTCAGAGGTCTTAAAACAAAGATTATAATACTTTCTTTATTTTTAATAGGGACCAAAAAATAATTTAAAAAAACGAAGAGACTAAAAATTCACGGGTTTTTTTCGCAAAAAAACATTTTTAAATTTTTCGTTTTTTACGAATTCCCTCTCGTAATATCCTTGTTAGCAATTGAAGAGTCACAAAACTTTTTTATTTTCGATTTACTTAGAAAAAATTATTTCTAGTCATGACAACCACCACCATCGATGGTGATAATCTTATTTTACACATTGGTGCAGGTTCATTTCATCGAGCCCATCAAGCTTATTATCTTCATCAATTAAATCAAAAACAACAACAAGAAGAATCTCAAGCCCGAAAAGATGATGAAAAATGGAGTTTAGTCGTAGGAAATATTCGAGATGATATTGAGCCCATTATGGATGCATTAAGATCTCAAAATGGTGAATATACTCTTGAAACGGTAACTCCACATGGCGAACATTCATATGTTAAAATTAAATCCATTAAAAATGTTTTAAAATGGACCAAAGATTTAAAAGGTTTGATTGAAATTGGTTCAAATCCAGCATGCAAAATTATTTCTTTTACTGTCACTGAAGGCGGATATTATCTTGATGAACATGATAAATTAGTTATAGATAATTCTGATATTAAAGCCGATTTACACGGTGGAGGAATGAAAACAATTTATGGAACAATTACAGCTATTTTGGAAGCAAGAAAAAATGCTAATTCTGGAAAAATAACACTTCAAAGTTGTGATAATTTACGAAATAATGGAGCAAGATTTAAATCGGGATTAAACGAATTTTTGGATCACAAAAATAATCAAGAATTAAAACTTTGGATTGAAGAAAATACAACTTGTCCTTGCTCCATGGTGGATCGAATTACTCCCCGACCTACTCCAGATGTCGCTGAACGAGTTGCGAAAGCCACGGGATTTCATGATAAATGTCCAGTGATGGGTGAAGCATTTATTCAATGGGTAATTGAAGATCATTTTGCTAATATTCGACCAAAATGGGAAAAAGTCGGAGTTCAAATTGTCGAAAATGTAGGAGACTATGAAGAAGCTAAAATTCGAATTTTAAATGCATCTCATAGTTGTGTAGCTTGGGCTGGAACCCTTATAGGTTTAAAATATATTCATGAAGATACGGCGCATCCAGAAATAAAAAAATTTGCATATTCATATATTACTGAAGATGTTATTCCATCTTTAAATCCATCACCAATCAATTTGGAAGAATATCGAGATGTGGTTCTTGATCGTTTCTTAAATGAAAATATAAAAGATACAAATAAGCGAGTGAATTTAGATTCATATTCTAAAATTGCTGGTTTTATTGTTCCAACAATTTCGGATACTTTCCAACGAGGAAATATTCCTCATGCCACTGCCATTCTTACAGCCTTATTTTTTCGTTTTCTTGAAAAATGGATTCAAGGCGAAGAAGAATTTGCGTTTACTGATTCAACGATGGATTCAAAAGCTGTAAAAGCCTTTTTTACTTCCGACGATCCCATTAAAGCATATTGCAGCGATAAATTTTTATGGGGAAAATTAAGTGAAAAGCCAGAATTGGAAAAAGTTGTTCGAGAAGCGGTTGAAAAAGTTGATAAATTGTTGGCCACCAAAAAATAAATATAGTTTTTTTCTAATTTATGTTTAAAAAATTTAGTTTGTTTTTGTTTTTTCTCTCGCGAAACTTCATTTTTTTGTGTGAAAATAAAATTTAAATTTTATAAAAATAGAAAAGTTGAAAAGAGAAATGAATAAGTTTTTTTAAACAAAAAAAACTTTAAACTTTGAAAGAAAGAAAGAATGGAAGGCTTTAAATTTGCTTAATTTTAAATGCATAAAAAAAATCAAATAATCTTCATCAAAAAATTGCCAAGAACTTGTCAAATTGTTCATCCATTTTTTAAAATGTTGCTCGAAAAAAAAATTGTGATTATTATCTCCCGCAATTATTTTTCTCACTCAAAAAATAACAGTCGAAGGATGGATGGACGACGACCTTGATATTTTTTTATGGGCATTGTTCCTCAACAAAAAAAACTCGCGCAGTTGGAATCCAAAAAAAACACTAAATCAATCAAAGTTTTTTTTTCAACAAAGAGTCTTTGTTTGTTTGTGCATTGAAAAAATTTATTCGAAAAAAATATATTTAAAAATCAATAATTTTCTTTTATATATATATTTTATTTTATTTTTGATTACTTAAAAAATGGCGGATAATAACCAGATGGTTGATTTAATTATTATTTCGAATAATCAAATGATGGTTGATTACAAAGGATCGTTTAATCTTGAAATAAACGATTCAACCAAAAACTTATCTTTTAAAAGTGTTAATAACGAAAGTATGTTTTCCTGTTTTTCTTTTTTCTTTGCCAAGTTTTTTAAATTATTTTTTTTAAATAAGGAGTTGTCTAATTTCTCACTTTGAGTCGAATTTAGGTGTATTACTCAGATTTTTGATTATTAGTTCAAGAAAAAATTTGCCAAAAATGATATATATATTTTTAAACTTTAAATTTTTTCAGAACTTAACAGTTTTTCAATATCTTTTGATAATCAATATATTCAATTTTGTCAACAAGAAGTAAGAAGAATCTATAGCGAAATTTGTAAATATAATTTAAAGTAATTTTGATTGTTTTCAGAATATATTATGCATTTTTGATTTTTTCTTTCAATCGTGTTGGTCTTTAGTATTCAAAAATTTAGAAAAATGCAAAGAATTTTATAATAAAATTTTGAAATTAAAGGTAAGAATTTAAAAAAAAATTATTAAATTTTAAAAGAATGGATTAATTTTAGCCCAGCAACAAGGAAGCAAATAAGAATGTGGAAAACCAAATGTTTGTAAACATTTTTTTATTTCCAATATTTATTAAAATTTTGAATGAATCTGGAAAAAATTGTAACGCAAAAAGCGACGATGACATTTTAAAAGTTTTAAGTTCAAATAAGCTTTACGCTTCTTTATTTTCAAATAGTTTGAGCCAAAATGTAACTAAAAATGCTAATGAAAATGCTGAAGGAAGTGAAAGGAGCGTTATTAGCAGCAGCGTAAAAACAACATCAGTCACAGAAGTGAATAGAAAAAATATGATGGAGTAAGTTATTTTCCTTCGCAAAACTCAACAACTCTAAACACTATTTTTCTGATCCATCCAAAAAAACAACAAAAGAGTATATTAAAAATTTCTAAACCTTTTTGAAAGTTTACTTTCTTGATTTTAAAGAATCAAAACCCTATCAAACCCAAAATATAAAAAAAATGTATCAAAATAGTGGCTTTTTTGGACAAAAAAAAACAATTTTTTTTATTAATTATGTATGAAATTTATTTTAAAGCTTATTTTTTCATTAAAAAAAATTTTAAGCGTGTTTTCCATCCATTGCTTAACTTAAATACTTGAAAATATCTATAAAAAAATTTCAACGAAAAATATAAATGTGCCATGGCACGAAACTCGACGATGGGTGAAAGTCTTTTTTAAGGAGTTAGTTACCAAAAATATTAATAAAAAAATATCAAAAATATTCGAGGCTCCAGAGTTTTTGAGATCAATATCCATGATAGTATTTTTTTAAATAAAGTGATTCAAGATATTCATTTTATAAAAACTCGATATTTTGTTCTCAAAAAATAGCTGACTTCTAATTCAAACCACTCTCGTCAGAGAAAAATAGTAGAATATTTGTTTAAGAATTTTTGTTTTATAGATTTCCAACTAAACATCAAAATGCCACCTCATCTAAAAGTAGTAGTGTTCCATTTTTATTATCTGAAAGATATAAAGATGATAAAGTTCCTCCATCTGGATACATAATGAAAGAAAAAAAATTTAAAGATAAATTTCATAAACGTCTCATTATTTTTGCTTCGGATGATAAAAAGTTTTGTTATGAATATTGTGAAGAAGGTGTGAGTTTTTATTGTCGACCATGTCATACTAAATATAAAATATATTCAATGGCAAAATTAATTTATAATGAATTTGAAGGAGGCGAATATGTTAAATTAAATCAATTCAAACACCAATGTGAACCAAAAAAATATAATCCTGATGATTTTTCAATTAAAATAATTAAAAACCCATATTTTGAACTTCAAAAAAATGGAAAAAGTTTATGGATTTTTGATGAAAATAATTCAAATTTATATTATAATTTCACTTTGAGAGGCACCTGCGGGTTTTTATGCTCTCGGTGCACAAGAAAACGTAAAAGTGTTTTTGCTTCTATTTACAAAGATGAAATCGACGGTGAAGATTATGTTGAACTTACTCTATCAAACATGTTTGCAAACCTTTGAAACTCCGACGTTAATATTTGTGTTAAAATTATCTTTTTGAATTTGCAGGAAGAATTTTCTTTGTTATGTCGATATAGTTTTTATTTTTTAAATTAAAGTCAGGGCTGAACGAAATTACGTTTGTTTCGGCTTTTGGTTTCGCGAAATTTGAAATTATTTTTTAACTTTCGTTTTGTTTTCTTGATTATAAGAATTAATTATTATCATTTTTTGCTTTGTTTTTTTGTAAATGAATTTATATGTAAAGCTTTGTTTTTTTTTCGTTTTTAAAATGCCAAGTTTGATTTTTAATAATGTCCATCATTTTTTTTAAAGGAATATTCTTGAAAAATTATAAAATGTTTGCAAATGAGGAATTTTTTTTGCAATGATGTGAATTTACTGGATTTTTGTTCCGACAACTCATTTACTAATAATTTTCTCAGTCCGAAAAAAAAAATTCAACAGTTTTTAAAAATCTTTCCTTTTTTACATAACTTTTGTTATTAAAAATTTGCAATTTCCTGTGTAGTCGAGTCGACGAAGGCTTTCAAACAAAAGATGAATCTTTTCTTTTTCATTTTATTTTTAAAGAACATTGCCATCCATCGCCGTTGCGGACGTAAGCTTTTTATTATTGAAAAATAAATTTTGGAGATTACCTTCTTTTTAACTTTTAAAAAGTAAAAAAAAAGATATAATAAAAAGGAAACGCAGCTTTTAAAAGTCATAAAAGAATTGAAAAAGGATTTTTAAAAAATCCAAAAAAGCATATTTCCATAAAAGATTTTATTTTTTTCGATTCATGGGATTTATATTTTCTTTTTTCTGTTGCTCGCTCACAAATAAATACGCATATGCATATTTCTTATTATTATTTTTTCTTCGGATGATGATGATGATAAAAGACTAAGGTGAATGAATTTTTTAAAAAATGAAATGAAATTGTATTGAAAAATTAATTCCTGGTAATTTACGTAGGCTTTTTTTTTTGATACTTTCTTTCTCACATTCACATAAAAATTATTTACTATAAAAGTGTAAAAGTTTTTTAGAATATTTTATCATTTTTTTCATATAAATTATTTTTGTGTTGTCCTGAGATTTTGTCCATTGAGTATTATTATCGTATATTAGATAGGGTTCAAATATTAAAGTTAAATTAATTTTTGTTTTTTGAAGTTATTATTTCTCTTTAAGCTTACAAATATTTTCAAAACATTTTTTGAAGAAATTTTAGAATTAATAAGAGAAGTTTAAAGAAATAATTAAATGTTACAGTACTTTTTTTAAATTAATTTTAAAAATCTTGTTGGATGTTTTGGTTTTTTGAACCCCTCAAAAAGTTCGTGTAATTCGTGTCGTGGGAATTTTCACTTACAAATTGCGCAGAGATTAAAAAAGTATATATATAAAAACCTAATAAAAAAGGTGTTTCTTATCTTTAATAAAAAAAAATTAAAAGATATTGAACTTCTTTCGTGGTGGCGCATAACGAAGTTTTTATCCCTCTATTTTTAATAATTTTATCCAATATTTAAAAAATAAATTAAAATAAATTTCAGAATTTTATAAATCCTATTTTTCTTTGCGTTAAATTTCGAATAATTTTTCTCTCAGGATTCACTTTAAAAAAAACCAACAACTACTTTTAATCATCATGGATCACTTACTTTGGCGACATCAAGAATATGAAGAATATTACAATTGCTCATTTTATAAAGTGGAAACCATTCCACTTGAAAAACGCCAGCATACCCTTATTGGAATTTCTTTCATCGTATTGTATTTTATTTTTGAAATGCTTTACATTCCTTTGCTTTTAATTATGAAAAAAAAAGTTTTCTTTCATCAAGCTTGTTATAAAATTATGTTTTATGTTGGCTTGGTTGATGTTGCATGTTTGTGTTGCAATGGATTTAGCACTGGACTTTTCGCTATCCTTGGTTATGTTTATTGTTCTTCGCCACATTTAATTCATACTTTGGGTTGCATTGCTTTGGGTAAGTTATATTTTATTTTTTGAAGAAAAAAAAATTATAATAAACATAAAAGTTTTAAAAATTAATAATACTTTAAACTTCCACAGCTAAAAAATATTAATTAATGTGATTTCTAAAATACTGTTTATTCCGCTAACGAACTCTCGCAATGAATGAGTATAAAAAAATGAGTCATTTAAAATATTTCTCATTATGACTAAAGAAAAGTTTGGACTTTTTTATTCCTTTTTTTATTAATTGCTAGAGTATAAAAAAAACACTGTAAAAAAAGAATTCGGCTTCGAAGTATACCATTTTGAAAAACTCCAATAAAAAAAACAAACATCAGTTAAAAATATTGAAATTTAAGACATCTCATTAAAAATGATGTTTTAATTTTGAGCTTTTAAACCTACAAAAATTTTTTATAAAATTAATTAAAGTACGTGTACAGAAAACAAACATGTTTTTTGCAATTATTATCTTTGCTGGGAAAATTTGTAAGACATTCAGCTACCAATCTAAACATTTCATAAAGTTTATAAAAAAGTAAAAATATGAACTCTGAAAAATAAAAAAATTTTTGTAGTTTCTTAATTGAAATTTTGAGAATTAATTTAATTATCTTGTTTTTTTTAAACCAAACACGTAGGCATATTTATAAAAGTACAAAACCAAAAATACGGTAGCTAAAAGTAAAAAAGTTAATTTTAAAAAACATGAAGTTAAAAAAAGATTAATTTTGGAAACTAACATTTTTTTAAAGAGAAAAAAACTAAAGAAGCATACGATAACTTACTTAAAAGCTTATAAAAAAGTCGTTAACTAATAAAAATATATTTTTTTATTAATTAATTATTTGATAAAAAATTTTTTTAGGTTTATGGGTGGCCCAATGTGATAGTGCCATGATCATTGCCCTCAATCGATGCCTGGAAATGTATAATCCCAATATCGCTGCACAATTATTTGATGGCCATAAAGTTTTTCTTTGGCTTTTAATTCCAACTTTTCATGGATTTTTCATTACTTTTTTTACAACTCCCATTGTTTTTAGTGGTTTATATGTTTCATGGTTTTTCAATCCTCATATGGCTTATTATGATGATTATGGAATTAGAGTAAGCTTACTACCTTTAAGAGAAAAATGATTAAAAAAAATTTGTTTTTTAGTATGCAAATTGGTTCCATGTTGTTAATAATTTCACCCTTGTAACGGTTTTGACTTCGTTGTATGGAGTTTTTATTGTTTTTTATACTCGAAAAGCTAAAGGAGTTCAAACAAGTTCAACCCAAAAACAAGTAAGTTTTTGATATTTAAAAAAGATTTAATTCCAAACATCCGGGAAAAATTTCTTGTAGAGAGCCAAAATTTTAAGAATACTATCAATCTTTCCAAAAATTTGCATAAAATTAATAACTCCTACATATTTTTTTTAGACCTTTCTCCAAGTTTTGATTATTTGCATTTTCAATGTCATCGCCGCAGCTATTTACATTTACGAACAATTCTTCCATGTCTCAGATTTTTATATCCTTGTTGGTTCATACACATGGGTTTGTGCACATGGATTTCCAGCAGTCATATATCTCACAATGAATAAATCCATTCGAGGACATTTAAAGAAAATGTTTGGCTTTGATCATCAAATTCATTCCACTGGACATTTACATTCCACAATTCCAAGTAATTCAAAGCATTAATTTTCTTTTAAATCATTTATTTAATTTAAAAATGTTGTAATAATTTATATTTAATTAATTCTTTTGGATGTAAGAAATGGTAAATAAATAATAAAATAAAGTAACAAACTTAAAAATTTTTAGTGGTGTCTTTTTATCGTACTTTAGAAGCTTTTCTCTACCCTCAGCGAGCTGTCATTGTGTCACAGTGGTTTTGCGTGAAACCGTCCGATCTGGCAACGAAGGCATAACTGTGAAGAGACATTTATGACTAACCTTTCAGACACGTTTCATGAAAGGTGAATGGAGTATAAATTTTGGGAGAGCTCACTAATCAATACACGTAAAAACCCAATAACATTAAGTCATACATAAATGCTATGAAACAATTTAGTTCATACGACAACATCCTATAACAAGAAGGAGATCAGCTATTAGCTATGCCGCATCCAAAGCATTCATGTAAAATTACTATAGAACGAAGTCACACAACAATGTTAAGAATGAGTTAAAATCTATCATAGCAAATAAGCAAAGGTAATTCTCACAATAATACACGTAAAGAGAAGATTGATACAGCTCATATTAATCAACTAAACATTTAATCAGTACTCAAAGAGTTATATGAATGATAAAAGTGGAATCATACTACTAAGAGGCATTGATCCATAGAAAACGCATAACATGAAAGATCGGACGAGGATCGAGAAAACCGCTACACTAGAAATGTATTCGTAAAATGCAATGAAAAAAGGTAATAAGAAAAAAAAGGAAAATTAAAACTTTTAAAAAAAGTTGAAAAATTTGAAAAAAAAATGGACACTTTTTTTTACTTCACAAATGCAAGTCGCAAGTGTGAGTGTTGGAAGCGTCTACCAATACCTATGGAGTTTTTTATGAATAAATTAGAGACAGGTGTTTGGAAAATTAGAATAATTAGATAATTAATTGAATGAATCGATGATTCATTTATTTTTGTTTGGTTATTAAAATTTAAAAACATTAAATATTGCTTTTCTTGAAAAAAGTTTTATTTGCATTGTTTTCAAAAAAAGTTAAAAACATTTATTTGCATGCCATGGAACAAATTTTATGAATTGTGTGTCGGATTTTTAAGTGACATTGTAATAATGAAGACTTATTTATTGTTTCAAGAAAAATAAGGATTTTTTGTATTGTAATATCTAAAATCTTTGGCATCAAAATGTGTGATTACAATTTGAGTGTAAGTATTTTGTTTGAGTGCGACTTTCTTTATTTTTAATTTCAACAAACAAGCTTCCACTAATTTCCATCATTTTCCATCGGCTTTCATTTATTTCATTTATTAGAGCTCCGATGACTTTGTGAAATATTTTCTATTAACAAAAACTTTTCATATTTAAATTTTTCGAGGCATTTTTTGGCGACGAAGCAATCAATCTCTCTCTCTCCCTTTATTTATATTTATCATTTTTCTATGACTCTCTCTAATTAACAAAAAATAGTGGACAATAAATATGAAACTCGGCCTTTCTTTATTTGTTATGGAAAAATAAATATGAAAAGCGAAGATTTTATGATTGGTTAATTACCCTACAAACTTAAGGTAATCATAAATTTCCAGCTCTTTTTTAAGCGGCAGGAAAAAAAAGTAAATAAATTTTGGAAAGTTTTACTTTAAAAAAGTGAAACAAAAATATTATAAAACGAAAAAATTATTGATTTCAATAATAGAACTAATTATTCTGAATTTTGGAAGATGAAAAAAAAAAATGAAAAAAGCTTGGAGCACTCGAGATTCCCAGGAGGTCTCCCATCCAAGTACTAATCGAGCCCAGCAGTGCTTAACTTGCCAGATCGGACGGGATGGCGTGCTTTCACTGCGGTATGACCCCAAGCGAATGACTATCTTTTTATGTTGCTCATATATAAATGAACACCAAAAATGAAAGAAAAAAATTAATGCAAACAAAAAAAGAAACAACACAAAAAAGTGCATTTTTTCAGACAAAAATCTTCCTTTTTAATTTGGAGTGTCGTGTTTGTCTGTATGTATGTATGTATGTCGGTTCTGCTTTTGTTTTGTTTTGTCCCGATAGCCTAGATCAGTTTTTTACGCTGATTCCGAATATGTTGGTCTCACGCTTCGGAGAGTCAAGGATCCCTATGTTTTGGTCAATTTAAATTTGCATTTTTTGAAAATTTTCTCGACACGAAAGTTGCCCTTTGTGTTTGTTCTGTTGCATTTTGAAGTGAAAAATTTGTTTTTCTCTGATTGTCTGCATAGTTATTTTTGGTGAGATGTAAAACGGTTTTCGGGTGGACATTTAGTTGTTTTTGAGTGGACATTTAGTTGTTTTTGGTGAGATGTAAGATAGTTTTCGGGTGGAGATTTAGTTATTTTTGGGTGAATGTTTAGTTATTTTTGGTGAGATGTAAAATGGATATCGGGTGGACATTTAGTTGTTTTTGAGTGGACATTTAGTTGTTTTTGGTGAGATGTAAGATGGCTTTCGGGTGGATATTTAGTTGTTTTTGGGTGAATGTTTAGTTATTTTTGGTGAGATGTAAAACGGTTTTCGGGTGGACATTTAGTTGTTTTTGGTGAGATGTAAAATGGATATCGGGTGGACATTTAGTTGTTTTTGGGTGAATGTTTAGTTGTTTTTGGTGAGATGTAAAACGGTTTTCGGGTGGACATTTAGTTGTTTTTGGTGAGATGTAAGATGATGTTTGGGTGGACATTTAGTTATTTTTGGTGAGATGTAAGATGGTTTTTGAGTGGACATTTAGTTGTTTTTGGTGGGATGTTTGGGTGGAGATTTAGTTATTTTTGGTGAGATGTAAGATGGTTTTTGAGTGGACATTTAGTTGTTTTTGGTGAGATGTAAGATGGCTTTCGGGTGGATATTTAGTTGTTTTTGGTTGAATGTTTAGTTGTTTTTGGTGAGATGTAAAACGGTTTTCGGGTGGACATTTAGTTGTTTTTGGTGAGATGTAAGATGATGTTTGGGTGGACATTTAGTTATTTTTGGTGAGATGTAAGATGGTTTTTGAGTGGACATTTAGTTGTTTTTGGTGGGATGTTTGGGTGGAGATTTAGTTGTTTTTGGTGAGATGTAAGATGTTTTTTGGGTGGAGATTTAGTTGTTTTTGGTGGGATGTTTGGGTGGAGATTTAGTTGTTTTTGGTGAGATTTAAGATTATTTTTGGGTGGAGATTTAGTTGTTTTTGGTGAGATGTAAGATGGTTTTCGGGTGGAGATTTAGTTGTTTTTGGTGGGATGTTTGGGTGGAGATTTAGTTGTTTTTGGTTGAATGTTTAGTTGTGTTCGGGCGAATGTTTAATTGTGTTTGGTTCGATATTTGGTTGTTTTCGGGTTGAAATGTGTTTTGGGGCCTGAAGGGCCCATGTGTAATTTGCCTATTGAATGGACTTTGAATGGGTTAAGATGTAACCGAATATGAGAGATATGGAATGGAGTGAAGATTGACTCGGGATCCGAAAGGCCCTATTGTTTATTGTTATTGTGATGAAATATATAATGTTGAGACTACCGTAAGCAGTTCCGTAGATTTTCTTTATGTAAAATGTCTCATTGATTATTGTAAATGATCTTTTTGTAAAATTTAGGAGGTCTGCCGTAGGCAGGGCTCCAAAATTTACCATGAAAAATGGAATGTGTAAGCACAATGATGTTTATTTTAATTGTATTGTTGTAGACACACATGGGTGTTTGAGCACTCTATTTTTTCCAATTTTGCACCCTCTAAAAAAGCACATAATCTCCCCTTTGATAATTTTTTAGAATTCATAAAAACATTTGCACTCCCTAGGATTCTCAAAAAATACTTTAAAGCGTTTAATGTCCACGTTTTGATTGTAAAAATGTAACGTTTCCGAAGATTTTTTTTGTGTGATTGTTTAGTTTGAGGGACTTACCGCAGGTAAGGCCCCAATGTTCTTGTTAATGTTTAAAGAAAGATAAATTAATCGAAAGTAAAAAAATGATGAAAAAACCTCACTCAGAAAAAGCAGAAATTGTTTTGAAAAAAACTTATTTGACCGACCAGAATTTTTTAAATTTTAATCCCATGTTTTTTTGTTTTTGCAACTTTGAAATGTTTTTATTAAAACATTAATTTATGCAATGTTTTTTTTTGTTTAAAAAAACAATGGCTGATTATTTTTTGATCAAAAATATGGTGTTCAATCACCAAAATGGCTAATATAAAAGCGGCATCAATTTTTTTTAAATTCATATCATTTATTTGATTGAATCCAAATATGTTTAACAAAGCATCGCTTATTATTGTGCTACTATCTGTGAGTGCATTCTCCTCTGCAGCACCTACCGATAATCTTCTTGGAGGCCTTCTTGGTGGCGGCGGTGGAGTAACTGTTCCATCATTACCTTCAGATACATCTGGTTCAGCTGGACTTGCTGGTGGATTAGATGGTTTATTAGGTGGACCAGATGGAATTTTATCCATTCTTAAAGTTTTGCCCCTTAATGCTGGTTTGGATGGCCTTGTTGGAGATGTAGTTCGAGTGGTTCGTGTACTTCTCGATCAAGTCATAAATATTCTTGAACAATTACTTCCCGGTTTATCTCAAATTCAATTGGATGAATTATCTAAATTGCTTGCAAATGAAAATTTGACTCATTCAGAAATTTTACAAGAAATTGATGGTTGGGTTTCCGGACAAAAAGATGTCAACCTTACAAATTTATATAATTCCATTAAGGAAGATGTTCAAGGCAAAGTTGGATCAACCCTTGATAGCGTACAAAAAATTGCTAATAACCTTTCACCTGAACTTGGAGATTTTGTTAAACAACTTGCTGTAAGTTAAAATCAATCAATGCAAGCATTAAAAATAATTATTATTTTTTTAAGGATATCATCAATAATGATGCTTTGACTTTACTTGATCAAGATAAAGCTATTGGAAATTTAGTTTCTAATCTTCTCACCAACATTCAAAAACTTCTTGATCAACTTTTAAAAGATCTTGGAAGCCTCCTTAATCTTAATAATCTCAATCTTAAAGGTCTCCTCCAAGTTGATAGCATCCTCAACGGTTTACTTGGAAATGGTTTAACTGGAATAGTTGAAACCGTTAAAAAACTTTTAAACATTCTTACTGGTGGCCTTCTTGGAACTGATTTGTTGAATGGCCTTTTAAGCCCTGAAGGTTTATTATCAAGCATTTTGGGAAATGATGGACTTTTGGGTGGATTATTAGGCGGTAATGGTGGCATCTTAGGTGGAGTATTAGGTGGCAGTGAAGATAATGGCGGCGGCCTTCTTGGTGGTCTTTTAGGAGGTGGAAGTGGAGGAAATGGTGGTGGACTTTTAAGCGGTATTTTGGGTAAAAAATAAATATTGTATTTAAATAATATAATGTAATAATTAATAATTTTATTGTAAATATTCTTGCCTCAATTAATAAATCAGCATTCTAAATTTTTTAATAACTAAAAACAAACCAAAATTTTATTCAAACAAAAAAAAAGAAAGTAACAAAAATTTAACAATATTTTGCATTTCTAATTTACTATCATTTATTTTTTTGTCTATAAATTGAGGGACAGCATTTCCTCCATTTTCACTAAAAATTGTTTTTATCAAATTACAATAAATTCGACAAGGAAATATAGCTAATTCAACGAAGCAAACCACCAAAATAAAGAGATAAGCAAAAGGTTAAAAACTTTCATCTTCGAGCATTAATACAAAATTGCTTTCTTATCGCTATGAAAGACATATCCACTTTTTTATTTTGAAAACTCATGAAACAAAGATCCATCGTTGTTGACGTGTCAATAAAACATTTTTGTAAATTTTAAATGTAAATGGTTTCCAATAAATTTTTTGATTCTCAAAACTTCCAACTTTTTTGCTTTCAAAATCCACACTTTCACAAATTAGAAGCTTCTTTGCCTTTCACTCTTTAGGTGTTTGTTTCACTAATAAGGAAAGTTTAGGCGATATGACAAAAGTGTTAAATCAAACAATTAAAACAAGAGGTTAATCACATTTATTACAAAGTTATCATTAAATACACAATAATATATTATACATAAAACAAAATTAATTTAATCAATCATCCGAAGACATTTCCATTGAACGATCATAAAGTTGTTTGGCTCGAAGAATTTTAGCACAAAGTCTTTTGGCTGTTTCATTATCTTGACATACTAATCGAGTTGATTTCTTTGAATTGTTGTTTTCCACAGCAACAAAGATAAAGCCTTTTCCAACATCAGCGTTTGGTTCAATGAACATCTTTTTGAAGTTTTGATATGGAATTTGTTGGGTGACAGTAGCAGATGAATCATTGATTTGACGCAAGCAATAACAAGTCTCAGATGCGATTAGTACACGATGTTCAATAAGATCATGAGTGCGTTGCCGGAGAATGATTTCAACATCATAGAGCCTAAAAAGGTTAAAATGAATTAAGTAAGAATAAGGCAAAAACATACACTTCTTTAGTCGAGTAACCATTATTACGCAAAAGTTCTTGTTGAGCTTCAGCCATTCTTTGTGAATAAACAGGAAGTAAAGAATCCAAGTTTTGGCATACACGAGGCAATCGAATTCTACGTTCAGCAAATCGGGATTTTTTCGCTAAATAAATTTTTGTTAGAACACAAAAGTAAAGAAAAATGCTTACATGAATGATTACCAACGGCTTCTTTTAAAGCAGATGCTGTACCTTCAACTAAATCAATTAAACCTTGTGCTGGTTTTGTAACAGTATCCACAACACCAGTGGCAATACCTTTTGGAAGCCCAACGAGACCATCTTTCTTTGCAGCTTTAGCAGTATTTCCAACGATTGCTTTCAAACCACCGAAAACACCAACGCCAAGACCTTTGAATCCATTGCGTAAATGAGAAAAAGCAGCTCCAGATTTTGAGGTTGAAGGTTTATTTTGTCTCATTGCTTTCTTTCTCTTAGCTTCATGTTGATCATCAAATGTAAGAGAACCAACTCCACGAGACATAGAAGACAGAGCTTTCGAAAATCAACATTATGATGAAACAGTACAATTTTTGGTTGAAGCTTTGAGTAAATTTTACATGAGTAAGTTTTTCATCATTATCTAAGACTATAATCTTTAACATAATTTTTAGTTGTTTTACTAAGACAAACGATGAATATTGTATTTACGATGGATGCATTTGGAAATCCTCTTGGATTAGTAAAAGATATGAAGGATTCTCTCGAAGGTTTAGTATGTAAAGGTGATGTCGCTGGTTTCGTTGGTGGTCTTGGATATGGTGTAACAAATTCATTTTCGAAAGCTCTGTCTTCTATGTCTCGTGGAGTTGGTTCTCTTACATTTGATGATCAACATGAAGCTAAGAGAAAGAAAGCAATGAGACAAAATAAACCTTCAACCTCAAAATCTGGAGCTGCTTTTTCTCATTTACGCAATGGATTCAAAGGTCTTGGCGTTGGTGTTTTCGGTGGTTTGAAAGCAATCGTTGGAAATACTGCTAAAGCTGCAAAGAAAGATGGTCTCGTTGGGCTTCCAAAAGGTATTGCCACTGGTGTTGTGGATACTGTTACAAAACCAGCACAAGGTTTAATTGATTTAGTTGAAGGTACAGCATCTGCTTTAAAAGAAGCCGTTGGTAATCATTCATGTAAGCATTTTTCTTTACTTTTGTGTTCTAACAAAAATTTATTTAGCGAAAAAATCCCGATTTGCTGAACGTAGAATTCGATTGCCTCGTGTATGCCAAAACTTGGATTCTTTACTTCCTGTTTATTCACAAAGAATGGCTGAAGCTCAACAAGAACTTTTGCGTAATAATGGTTACTCGACTAAAGAAGTGTATGTTTTTGCCTTATTCTTACTTAATTCATTTTAACCTTTTTAGGCTCTATGATGTTGAAATCATTCTCCGGCAACGCACTCATGATCTTATTGAACATCGTGTACTAATCGCATCTGAGACTTGTTATTGCTTGCGTCAAATCAATGATTCATCTGCTACTGTCACCCAACAAATTCCATATCAAAACTTCAAAAAGATGTTCATTGAACCAAACGCTGATGTTGGAAAAGGCTTTATCTTTGTTGCTGTGGAAAACAACAATTCAAAGAAATCAACTCGATTAGTATGTCAAGATAATGAAACAGCCAAAAGACTTTGTGCTAAAATTCTTCGAGCCAAACAACTTTATGATCGTTCAATGGAAATGTCTTCGGATGATTGATTAAATTAATTTTGTTTTATGTATAATATATTATTGTGTATTTAATGATAACTTTGTAATAAATGTGATTAACCTCTTGTTTTAATTGTTTGATTTAACACTTTTGTCATATCGCCTAAACTTTCCTTATTAGTGAAACAAACACCTAAAGAGTGAAAGGCAAAGAAGCTTCTAATTTGTGAAAGTGTGGATTTTGAAAGCAAAAAAGTTGGAAGTTTTGAGAATCAAAAAATTTATTGGAAACCATTTACATTTAAAATTTACAAAAATGTTTTATTGACACGTCAACAACGATGGATCTTTGTTTCATGAGTTTTCAAAATAAAAAAGTGGATATGTCTTTCATAGCGATAAGAAAGCAATTTTGTATTAATGCTCGAAGATGAAAGTTTTTAACCTTTTGCTTATCTCTTTATTTTGGTGGTTTGCTTCGTTGAATTAGCTATATTTCCTTGTCGAATTTATTGTAATTTGATAAAAACAATTTTTAGTGAAAATGGAGGAAATGCTGTCCCTCAATTTATAGACAAAAAAATAAATGATAGTAAATTAGAAATGCAAAATATTGTTAAATTTTTGTTACTTTCTTTTTTTTTGTTTGAATAAAATTTTGGTTTGTTTTTAGTTATTAAAAAATTTAGAATGCTGATTTATTAATTGAGGCAAGAATATTTACAATAAAATTATTAATTATTACATTATATTATTTAAATACAATATTTATTTTTTACCCAAAATACCGCTTAAAAGTCCACCACCATTTCCTCCACTTCCACCTCCTAAAAGACCACCAAGAAGGCCGCCGCCATTATCTTCACTGCCACCTAATACTCCACCTAAGATGCCACCATTACCGCCTAATAATCCACCCAAAAGTCCATCATTTCCCAAAATGCTTGATAATAAACCTTCAGGGCTTAAAAGGCCATTCAACAAATCAGTTCCAAGAAGGCCACCAGTAAGAATGTTTAAAAGTTTTTTAACGGTTTCAACTATTCCAGTTAAACCATTTCCAAGTAAACCGTTGAGGATGCTATCAACTTGGAGGAGACCTTTAAGATTGAGATTATTAAGATTAAGGAGGCTTCCAAGATCTTTTAAAAGTTGATCAAGAAGTTTTTGAATGTTGGTGAGAAGATTAGAAACTAAATTTCCAATAGCTTTATCTTGATCAAGTAAAGTCAAAGCATCATTATTGATGATATCCTTAAAAAAATAATAATTATTTTTAATGCTTGCATTGATTGATTTTAACTTACAGCAAGTTGTTTAACAAAATCTCCAAGTTCAGGTGAAAGGTTATTAGCAATTTTTTGTACGCTATCAAGGGTTGATCCAACTTTGCCTTGAACATCTTCCTTAATGGAATTATATAAATTTGTAAGGTTGACATCTTTTTGTCCGGAAACCCAACCATCAATTTCTTGTAAAATTTCTGAATGAGTCAAATTTTCATTTGCAAGCAATTTAGATAATTCATCCAATTGAATTTGAGATAAACCGGGAAGTAATTGTTCAAGAATATTTATGACTTGATCGAGAAGTACACGAACCACTCGAACTACATCTCCAACAAGGCCATCCAAACCAGCATTAAGGGGCAAAACTTTAAGAATGGATAAAATTCCATCTGGTCCACCTAATAAACCATCTAATCCACCAGCAAGTCCAGCTGAACCAGATGTATCTGAAGGTAATGATGGAACAGTTACTCCACCGCCGCCACCAAGAAGGCCTCCAAGAAGATTATCGGTAGGTGCTGCAGAGGAGAATGCACTCACAGATAGTAGCACAATAATAAGCGATGCTTTGTTAAACATATTTGGATTCAATCAAATAAATGATATGAATTTAAAAAAAATTGATGCCGCTTTTATATTAGCCATTTTGGTGATTGAACACCATATTTTTGATCAAAAAATAATCAGCCATTGTTTTTTTAAACAAAAAAAAACATTGCATAAATTAATGTTTTAATAAAAACATTTCAAAGTTGCAAAAACAAAAAAACATGGGATTAAAATTTAAAAAATTCTGGTCGGTCAAATAAGTTTTTTTCAAAACAATTTCTGCTTTTTCTGAGTGAGGTTTTTTCATCATTTTTTTACTTTCGATTAATTTATCTTTCTTTAAACATTAACAAGAACATTGGGGCCTTACCTGCGGTAAGTCCCTCAAACTAAACAATCACACAAAAAAAATCTTCGGAAACGTTACATTTTTACAATCAAAACGTGGACATTAAACGCTTTAAAGTATTTTTTGAGAATCCTAGGGAGTGCAAATGTTTTTATGAATTCTAAAAAATTATCAAAGGGGAGATTATGTGCTTTTTTAGAGGGTGCAAAATTGGAAAAAATAGAGTGCTCAAACACCCATGTGTGTCTACAACAATACAATTAAAATAAACATCATTGTGCTTACACATTCCATTTTTCATGGTAAATTTTGGAGCCCTGCCTACGGCAGACCTCCTAAATTTTACAAAAAGATCATTTACAATAATCAATGAGACATTTTACATAAAGAAAATCTACGGAACTGCTTACGGTAGTCTCAACATTATATATTTCATCACAATAACAATAAACAATAGGGCCTTTCGGATCCCGAGTCAATCTTCACTCCATTCCATATCTCTCATATTCGGTTACATCTTAACCCATTCAAAGTCCATTCAATAGGCAAATTACACATGGGCCCTTCAGGCCCCAAAACACATTTCAACCCGAAAACAACCAAATATCGAACCAAACACAATTAAACATTCGCCCGAACACAACTAAACATTCAACCAAAAACAACTAAATCTCCACCCAAACATCCCACCAAAAACAACTAAATCTCCACCCGAAAACCATCTTACATCTCACCAAAAACAACTAAATCTCCACCCAAAAATAATCTTAAATCTCACCAAAAACAACTAAATCTCCACCCAAACATCCCACCAAAAACAACTAAATCTCCACCCAAAAAACATCTTACATCTCACCAAAAACAACTAAATCTCCACCCAAACATCCCACCAAAAACAACTAAATGTCCACTCAAAAACCATCTTACATCTCACCAAAAATAACTAAATGTCCACCCAAACATCATCTTACATCTCACCAAAAACAACTAAATGTCCACCCGAAAACCGTTTTACATCTCACCAAAAACAACTAAACATTCAACCAAAAACAACTAAATATCCACCCGAAAGCCATCTTACATCTCACCAAAAACAACTAAATGTCCACTCAAAAACCATCTTACATCTCACCAAAAATAACTAAATCTCCACCCAAACATCCCACCAAAAACAACTAAATGTCCACTCAAAAACCATCTTACATCTCACCAAAAATAACTAAATGTCCACCCAAACATCATCTTACATCTCACCAAAAACAACTAAATGTCCACCCGAAAACCGTTTTACATCTCACCAAAAACAACTAAACATTCACCCAAAAACAACTAAATGTCCACCCGATATCCATTTTACATCTCACCAAAAACAACTAAATGTCCACCCGAAAACCGTTTTACATCTCACCAAAAATAACTAAACATTCACCCAAAAACAACTAAATATCCACCCGAAAGCCATCTTACATCTCACCAAAAACAACTAAATGTCCACTCAAAAACAACTAAATGTCCACCCGATATCCATTTTACATCTCACCAAAAATAACTAAACATTCACCCAAAAATAACTAAATCTCCACCCGAAAACTATCTTACATCTCACCAAAAACAACTAAATGTCCACTCAAAAACAACTAAATGTCCACCCGAAAACCGTTTTACATCTCACCAAAAATAACTATGCAGACAATCAGAGAAAAACAAATTTTTCACTTCAAAATGCAACAGAACAAACACAAAGGGCAACTTTCGTGTCGAGAAAATTTTCAAAAAATGCAAATTTAAATTGACCAAAACATAGGGATCCTTGACTCTCCGAAGCGTGAGACCAACATATTCGGAATCAGCGTAAAAAACTGATCTAGGCTATCGGGACAAAACAAAACAAAAGCAGAACCGACATACATACATACATACAGACAAACACGACACTCCAAATTAAAAAGGAAGATTTTTGTCTGAAAAAATGCACTTTTTTGTGTTGTTTCTTTTTTTGTTTGCATTAATTTTTTTCTTTCATTTTTGGTGTTCATTTATATATGAGCAACATAAAAAGATAGTCATTCGCTTGGGGTCATACCGCAGTGAAAGCACGCCATCCCGTCCGATCTGGCAAGTTAAGCACTGCTGGGCTCGATTAGTACTTGGATGGGAGACCTCCTGGGAATCTCGAGTGCTCCAAGCTTTTTTCATTTTTTTTTTTCATCTTCCAAAATTCAGAATAATTAGTTCTATTATTGAAATCAATAATTTTTTCGTTTTATAATATTTTTGTTTCACTTTTTTAAAGTAAAACTTTCCAAAATTTATTTACTTTTTTTTCCTGCCGCTTAAAAAAGAGCTGGAAATTTATGATTACCTTAAGTTTGTAGGGTAATTAACCAATCATAAAATCTTCGCTTTTCATATTTATTTTTCCATAACAAATAAAGAAAGGCCGAGTTTCATATTTATTGTCCACTATTTTTTGTTAATTAGAGAGAGTCATAGAAAAATGATAAATATAAATAAAGGGAGAGAGAGAGATTGATTGCTTCGTCGCCAAAAAATGCCTCGAAAAATTTAAATATGAAAAGTTTTTGTTAATAGAAAATATTTCACAAAGTCATCGGAGCTCTAATAAATGAAATAAATGAAAGCCGATGGAAAATGATGGAAATTAGTGGAAGCTTGTTTGTTGAAATTAAAAATAAAGAAAGTCGCACTCAAACAAAATACTTACACTCAAATTGTAATCACACATTTTGATGCCAAAGATTTTAGATATTACAATACAAAAAATCCTTATTTTTCTTGAAACAATAAATAAGTCTTCATTATTACAATGTCACTTAAAAATCCGACACACAATTCATAAAATTTGTTCCATGGCATGCAAATAAATGTTTTTAACTTTTTTTGAAAACAATGCAAATAAAACTTTTTTCAAGAAAAGCAATATTTAATGTTTTTAAATTTTAATAACCAAACAAAAATAAATGAATCATCGATTCATTCAATTAATTATCTAATTATTCTAATTTTCCAAACACCTGTCTCTAATTTATTCATAAAAAACTCCATAGGTATTGGTAGACGCTTCCAACACTCACACTTGCGACTTGCATTTGTGAAGTAAAAAAAAGTGTCCATTTTTTTTTCAAATTTTTCAACTTTTTTTAAAAGTTTTAATTTTCCTTTTTTTTCTTATTACCTTTTTTCATTGCATTTTACGAATACATTTCTAGTGTAGCGGTTTTCTCGATCCTCGTCCGATCTTTCATGTTATGCGTTTTCTATGGATCAATGCCTCTTAGTAGTATGATTCCACTTTTATCATTCATATAACTCTTTGAGTACTGATTAAATGTTTAGTTGATTAATATGAGCTGTATCAATCTTCTCTTTACGTGTATTATTGTGAGAATTACCTTTGCTTATTTGCTATGATAGATTTTAACTCATTCTTAACATTGTTGTGTGACTTCGTTCTATAGTAATTTTACATGAATGCTTTGGATGCGGCATAGCTAATAGCTGATCTCCTTCTTGTTATAGGATGTTGTCGTATGAACTAAATTGTTTCATAGCATTTATGTATGACTTAATGTTATTGGGTTTTTACGTGTATTGATTAGTGAGCTCTCCCAAAATTTATACTCCATTCACCTTTCATGAAACGTGTCTGAAAGGTTAGTCATAAATGTCTCTTCACAGTTATGCCTTCGTTGCCAGATCGGACGGTTTCACGCAAAACCACTGTGACACAATGACAGCTCGCTGAGGGTAGAGAAAAGCTTCTAAAGTACGATAAAAAGACACCACTAAAAATTTTTAAGTTTGTTACTTTATTTTATTATTTATTTACCATTTCTTACATCCAAAAGAATTAATTAAATATAAATTATTACAACATTTTTAAATTAAATAAATGATTTAAAAGAAAATTAATGCTTTGAATTACTTGGAATTGTGGAATGTAAATGTCCAGTGGAATGAATTTGATGATCAAAGCCAAACATTTTCTTTAAATGTCCTCGAATGGATTTATTCATTGTGAGATATATGACTGCTGGAAATCCATGTGCACAAACCCATGTGTATGAACCAACAAGGATATAAAAATCTGAGACATGGAAGAATTGTTCGTAAATGTAAATAGCTGCGGCGATGACATTGAAAATGCAAATAATCAAAACTTGGAGAAAGGTCTAAAAAAAATATGTAGGAGTTATTAATTTTATGCAAATTTTTGGAAAGATTGATAGTATTCTTAAAATTTTGGCTCTCTACAAGAAATTTTTCCCGGATGTTTGGAATTAAATCTTTTTTAAATATCAAAAACTTACTTGTTTTTGGGTTGAACTTGTTTGAACTCCTTTAGCTTTTCGAGTATAAAAAACAATAAAAACTCCATACAACGAAGTCAAAACCGTTACAAGGGTGAAATTATTAACAACATGGAACCAATTTGCATACTAAAAAACAAATTTTTTTTAATCATTTTTCTCTTAAAGGTAGTAAGCTTACTCTAATTCCATAATCATCATAATAAGCCATATGAGGATTGAAAAACCATGAAACATATAAACCACTAAAAACAATGGGAGTTGTAAAAAAAGTAATGAAAAATCCATGAAAAGTTGGAATTAAAAGCCAAAGAAAAACTTTATGGCCATCAAATAATTGTGCAGCGATATTGGGATTATACATTTCCAGGCATCGATTGAGGGCAATGATCATGGCACTATCACATTGGGCCACCCATAAACCTAAAAAAATTTTTATCAAATAATTAATTAATAAAAAAATATATTTTTATTAGTTAACGACTTTTTTATAAGCTTTTAAGTAAGTTATCGTATGCTTCTTTAGTTTTTTTCTCTTTAAAAAAATGTTAGTTTCCAAAATTAATCTTTTTTTAACTTCATGTTTTTTAAAATTAACTTTTTTACTTTTAGCTACCGTATTTTTGGTTTTGTACTTTTATAAATATGCCTACGTGTTTGGTTTAAAAAAAACAAGATAATTAAATTAATTCTCAAAATTTCAATTAAGAAACTACAAAAATTTTTTTATTTTTCAGAGTTCATATTTTTACTTTTTTATAAACTTTATGAAATGTTTAGATTGGTAGCTGAATGTCTTACAAATTTTCCCAGCAAAGATAATAATTGCAAAAAACATGTTTGTTTTCTGTACACGTACTTTAATTAATTTTATAAAAAATTTTTGTAGGTTTAAAAGCTCAAAATTAAAACATCATTTTTAATGAGATGTCTTAAATTTCAATATTTTTAACTGATGTTTGTTTTTTTTATTGGAGTTTTTCAAAATGGTATACTTCGAAGCCGAATTCTTTTTTTACAGTGTTTTTTTTATACTCTAGCAATTAATAAAAAAAGGAATAAAAAAGTCCAAACTTTTCTTTAGTCATAATGAGAAATATTTTAAATGACTCATTTTTTTATACTCATTCATTGCGAGAGTTCGTTAGCGGAATAAACAGTATTTTAGAAATCACATTAATTAATATTTTTTAGCTGTGGAAGTTTAAAGTATTATTAATTTTTAAAACTTTTATGTTTATTATAATTTTTTTTTCTTCAAAAAATAAAATATAACTTACCCAAAGCAATGCAACCCAAAGTATGAATTAAATGTGGCGAAGAACAATAAACATAACCAAGGATAGCGAAAAGTCCAGTGCTAAATCCATTGCAACACAAACATGCAACATCAACCAAGCCAACATAAAACATAATTTTATAACAAGCTTGATGAAAGAAAACTTTTTTTTTCATAATTAAAAGCAAAGGAATGTAAAGCATTTCAAAAATAAAATACAATACGATGAAAGAAATTCCAATAAGGGTATGCTGGCGTTTTTCAAGTGGAATGGTTTCCACTTTATAAAATGAGCAATTGTAATATTCTTCATATTCTTGATGTCGCCAAAGTAAGTGATCCATGATGATTAAAAGTAGTTGTTGGTTTTTTTTAAAGTGAATCCTGAGAGAAAAATTATTCGAAATTTAACGCAAAGAAAAATAGGATTTATAAAATTCTGAAATTTATTTTAATTTATTTTTTAAATATTGGATAAAATTATTAAAAATAGAGGGATAAAAACTTCGTTATGCGCCACCACGAAAGAAGTTCAATATCTTTTAATTTTTTTTTATTAAAGATAAGAAACACCTTTTTTATTAGGTTTTTATATATATACTTTTTTAATCTCTGCGCAATTTGTAAGTGAAAATTCCCACGACACGAATTACACGAACTTTTTGAGGGGTTCAAAAAACCAAAACATCCAACAAGATTTTTAAAATTAATTTAAAAAAAGTACTGTAACATTTAATTATTTCTTTAAACTTCTCTTATTAATTCTAAAATTTCTTCAAAAAATGTTTTGAAAATATTTGTAAGCTTAAAGAGAAATAATAACTTCAAAAAACAAAAATTAATTTAACTTTAATATTTGAACCCTATCTAATATACGATAATAATACTCAATGGACAAAATCTCAGGACAACACAAAAATAATTTATATGAAAAAAATGATAAAATATTCTAAAAAACTTTTACACTTTTATAGTAAATAATTTTTATGTGAATGTGAGAAAGAAAGTATCAAAAAAAAAAGCCTACGTAAATTACCAGGAATTAATTTTTCAATACAATTTCATTTCATTTTTTAAAAAATTCATTCACCTTAGTCTTTTATCATCATCATCATCCGAAGAAAAAATAATAATAAGAAATATGCATATGCGTATTTATTTGTGAGCGAGCAACAGAAAAAAGAAAATATAAATCCCATG
>JAJQJQ010000319.1:0-28862 GCA_028622995.1 Panagrolaimus kolymaensis | reverse complement strand
CTGCACCAAGAGTAAGTTGTTTTTTGTTTTCATTATTGTTATTCACATACATACGTCTTTTTAGTTCACCGAATATATCTTTGAACATGAACCTAAATTTGCTTCTTCCATCGATGCTTGCAGTCGTATTTTTCGTGATTTATGCGACTTTGATGCTTCTCAAGCTCATTTGGATATCTCAACTGTATCTTTGATGAACAAGTACAGTATTCATGTAAGTTTATTCTTCTGTTTATCTTTTGCTTATAGGTTTATCTTTTAGTTGGGAGTTAGAACGGTCGTCTTCAACAATTATCAAAGATCCGAATCAAAGGCTCCAAGACAGCAAACAATGTATCCATTTACAAAGCCAACGATCACAGAAGTAAACAAAATTCGACATGAAACAAAGATGAACCTTGTCAAGATGCTTCCAAGATTACGTTCAGCTGATTTGTTTACTACGTTAGTTTGTTTTTTGGTTCTTTCTCTTTTAACTAATCATGTCTCTTTTAGAACCATATCTCTTCTTCCAAGGACTAAATTCTTTATGCGTCCTGAAGAAAAGAAAATAATCTCAACATTATCATTACAAGAGAAAATCAATACCACATCATGGGGCGGCTTACGTGTTAAAATCAATCCTCGACCATTATCAAAGAATCTTGCTGAAACAAAAACTGGAAATGCTTCTTCACCTCGAACTGTTCCTTATATGGCCACAAATGATGAAGAAGAAGATGACTTTGATATTATTGAATCTGAAAGTGATGAATTGTGGTGATTGTTGTTTGAATATTTATATTGTATGTATTCTTTTATGATCTCATTTAACATTCGATTGTCTGTGATAAATTATTTTTTTGTTTTTTTGTTTGTTTGTTGTTAGTTTAGTTAGATAACATAAATGCTTTTGAGTTTTGTTATTGATCATCTTTTAACAATTTTTACAGTTTGCAGCAGCAATGAAAGGAGTAGTTTTTTAATCTTCACTTTCCATCTCCGTGATTCATTTCGATCGATTTTTCTCGATCGTCAGTGTCCACCGCCATCATTTTTTGTTCTTTGTTTGCAAAGAAAGTCATTTTCTTATTTGTTTTTTGTTTGTCTCATTTTTGTTTGATTATTATGGCTGAATATCGTTGCCAATTTTCAACTACAGAAAAATATGATATCTTTCATTTTGACCTTCCTCAAACTGTAATCTTTTCTTTACCCTAAAATGCAACTAGCTTTAAAAAAAGTTTGTAGGGTGCTGGATTGTATAATTTCTTCCATGAAAAACTCGAAGATAAAGGAATTACTTTGAAAGAATGGAATCCAATGAATAGAAAAATTGGAGAAATAATTCCTAATACCGAAGAATTATACACTGATGAAGGCATTTATGTTGTTGTCCACGGATGATGATGGTGGAAGATCTAATAACTCCATTACAGAAAGTTAGCTTTCCACCAAAAGCAGCTGAATTTAAACATTTAGCTTTCATTGTTTTGATGCTTTGAAATATTTTTTCTTTCTGATTTTAATATTTTTTGTATCTTTTTTTATTTATTTATTTAATAGCGAAAATAAAAGGAATTGGGCAAAATGCAACTAAATTTTTTTTTAAAATTTAGCTTTGTTTAATAAAAAAAAAAAAGAGAGACTTAGTCATTGCCTAACTAATTATAAATAAAAAAAAATTACATTTTCATTGTTCTTTTAATCGTTTATATTCTTTTATAATGGAAAGTTGCATATTAAAAAATGATGCTGCTTCATTTCAACATTTATCAATTCCATTTGTTATAATTTCGTATATTTGTAAAGGTTCAAAACCATCCCACAAAGTTTTAACAAAACTTTATTCAACTTGTAAATATTTTTGGTTTCAATTTAAATTATTTCCTATTTATGAATTATGGATTAATAAAGGTTGGATATATGTTAATGTTGAAGAAAAAAGTCCAAGCTTACGATTTTTGAAAACAAAAAAGATGGATTTAATGAAATTTAAATTTTTTTGTTATTTTTATTTTCATTTTGATGAATCTTCTTCTTTACTTAATTTTGATGATGAAAGTGGAATGGTTTCATTAATTATTTCAAAAAAACGATGGCGATTAGAGCCAATCTTTTGTGATCTTATAAATCAAGTTCTTAGTTTGGAAGAATATAAATTACTTTCAAAAAATTTGATAAAAGTTTATCTTGAAAATACAAAAATTTTACGTTTTGATTTTTCAATTATTCCCATTAATGAGCTGATTATGATTGGATCAAATCTTGGAAGTTTTACTTTGTAAGTTTAATAAATCAATTTTTTTTTGAATTCCCAACAACAAACAAAAAAATTGATTTTAGAGCCCCTTTAAAAGAAGATTATCCATTTATTTATACGAAAGAAACATTGGATAATTTTTTTTCAATGAAACCCAAAACCCTTTTTGCCATTGGATTATTTGGAATTGGAGATGCGATTGATCCCATTGCATTAGCGAAATTCATTAAGGTAAAAATGTTTTTTTTTTCTTCCAATTTTAAAGGCGGATGCCATACATTTTTTTATAGTCTACAATATTCCGTGATTCATGGTTTTCATTATGGTGGCATAATATAGATGAAAATTGGAAAATAAATTTTTATAAAACTTTAGAAAATGAATTTATACTTTGGAAAAATGAATTGTCATATGAGTATGATGCATCCAGAGCATTGGTACATTTTTATGTTAAACCTCTTCTTTAAATAAATAATACTTAAAGATTTATCTTTTTTTTTTTACTGCCTTAAGATATTTTTGCTTTCTGATTTTAATATTTTTTGTATCTTTATTTTTATTTATTTATTAAAAAACCGCGAAATTTAAAGAAAAAAATAGTAAAAACTAAAAATTTCCATTTTTATGTTTTTGTTTCAAAATGAATTAATTTTATGCATCTTTTTGATAAACAATTTTGCCACGTTTAAAAACAGCTGAAATAATATTTGAATGTCCACCAAATTGATAAATTAAATGTTCCCATTTGGGAGCATCAATAAGAACAAAATCAGCGATGCGATTTACCTAAAAAAATATTAAACCAAATTTTTTTTCGAAGAGTTCTTGTTTATTTATTTTTTTATGTGATCGTTTAATTAAAGTTACTTACTGCAATGGCGCCATGAGTTCTTCCACGTCCAAGACTATGCGCGGCATTAATGGTAGCAGCAACCAAAGCTTCAGGCATGCTCATTTTAAATAATACACATGCTAAATGCATTATCATTGGCATGGAAAGGCAATATGCATTTGGATTGAAATCTGAACCAAGTGCAACAATCACATCTTTTTCTATCATATCTCTGGCTGGTGGAGGCTTTAAACGAAGCATATAAGCTGTGGATGGAAGCAATGTGGCGACAGTTTTGGATGATGACATAGCATTAATTCCTTCGGGACTTATTTCTTCTAAATGACTCATAGCTCGAGCTCGAATTGATGCACCCATTTCAGCACCTTTAAGAGGATGAAGTTCATCAGCATGGAAATTAATATGAAATCCAGCATCTCGACCAGTTGTAAGGATTTCTTTACTAAAAAAAACAAAAGGTTTAATAAAACTCGAATTCGAAGAGAAATTAGTTTTAAATTAATAAAATTTAAAGAACTCGTATTTATTATACCACTGTATCTCGGCAAGAAAATGAAGAAAGTTAGGATTGAATTTTTTGTCGAAATCAATCCTTCTTCAACTAACCTTGATTCAATTTCAAATACACCTTTTTCACAAAAAACATCGATATTTTCCAATGTTTTTAATTGGCCCTCCCGTTTGAGCTGCTTTAATTTAGGAATCATTTTATCCACGATTTCTCGAGTTTGTTCGTTTTCATTTTTATCTTTTGGAATTGCGTGAGCTCCACAAAAGGTTCCTGAAATTTCTAATGGATGATTGTTTGCAACTTCTTCGATGGTTTCAAGCATTTTTAATTCGGTTTCCCAATTTAAACCATAACCACTTTTAGCTTCCAACGTTGTGGTTCCAAATTTAATCATTTGATCAGCAATTTTTTTAAAATCTGTAATTAAATTTGTTTTTGATGCTTCTCGAGTTTTTGTGGTTGTAAAATGAATTCCGCCTCCAGCAGCTTGAACCTAAATAATAAAAAATATTTTTTTGTTTTCGTGGTGGAACTCCGTGGTAATATAATGGATATAGAGCAAACCTCCATATAAGTTGCACCAGCAAGTTTCATAGCAAATTCATGAACTCTATCTCCAGCAAATACAGGGTGAGAATGGCCATCCACGAGACCTGGAATGATGCATCCACCCTTGCAATCATATCGTTGAACCGATGAAAGATCATGGTTAGTTTCAAGCTGGAAAGTTTTTTTTGGTAGATTTTTTTTCAAATTAAAAAAATCAACGAATTTATTGATGAATATAATTTTAGAGGTTTTCATGGTTTTGGTGTAATTTTGTAAATCAAAAATGTGGTCTCGAATGGAAAAGCATGAAAATTTTTTCGTTTTAAGATATTTGCTTCAACCAAATTTTGAAATTCGGAGAAGTTAGTTTTAAAGATGCTCAAATTTATTTAAAAAAACTTACATCAGCAAGTCGCCCAATAGCTTTAATAATTCCATCCATAACAAAAATAGCTAAATCTTTTGATTCGCTTCCAATAATCTAAAATACATAAAAACATTTTTTCTTCTTTTTGAACTTCAAAGAAACCAAACAAAAAATCTTTTTTATCCAACCAACCTTAATATTATTCATATTTTTTCCGGATAAATATTCAATTTTATCATCATCAACAATTTGAATGATTTGTCGAAGATTTTCTAATACTATGGTTCCTTCAGCTTCAGAAAAATATTGATTGATTACGGATGAAAAGAAAACCATTTTTTTCTTTAGAACTTTTTTTTTGTTTGCTGCAAAAAACAATAATAAAAAAAATGATCTGAAATTTTTTTGTTCGATTATTGTTATTAATTATTTGAGTTGATTGTGTAAAGTTTTTTGGTGGACGAAACCAAAAACACAAAAAAACTAAAACAAATGACCTTTAGTTTTGGGTTTTTTTTGCGCAATCAATGAAGAAAAAGAAAAAATTTTTTTACGACAAAAACGAAAGAAAGTGAAAGTAGTCAAGAAAAAAAAAATAGGGCTTTGGAGAAAGAAGAAAAGGAAGAGGAGGAGGAGGAGGAGAAGGTAATTATATTTTTTATTATTTATTATTTATGAGACTTGACTGTTTTTTTTCCTTGGAAGGCTTTTTTTTTTTGTTTGACATTGTTTTTGCCAGTAAAGACAAAAGACGACTATCATTTTTCACAGAGATAAAAAAGAAAGATGTATGTGGATTGAGATAAAAAAAATAAAAATAAATAATAATTAGCTAGAATTTTGTATGTGTTTCAGAATTATGATGATCGATGACCATAAAAATAATGCATAAATAAAAAAAAACATTCGAGAAAATGTGTTTTTTTTTTAAATTCGGCTCCTCATCTTTTTTTGTTTGGAACAAAAATTTTTTTTTAAAAACAAAGTTTATCGACGACGAAACATAAATGTCAAGAAAAGACATGATTCACAAAATTCATTTATTTAAAAGAAGCACGACGACGGCCATAAATAAAGAAAACCCAAAATTATTGTGAATGCCGCAAGAAAGGTCATTTTTCTTTCTCCAATTTAAAATAGAAAATAATTATCAATCTTTTTTTTAATTTGATATAGAAAAAAGACACGCAAAAAAAAGTTGATAAAAAGTAATATGAAAACCCAAAATAATCAATAACAAAAAAAATATCAGATAAAACAAAGAAACTTATAAAAATATTTTTTTTGCCATCAAAAGTGAGAATATTTTTTTAAACATTTTTATTTGGAAATTATTTATAAAAGATCTTTAAAATATTTATCCAGAACAATTATTAAATTTTTTAAAACTTTATTTAATTATTTTTCTGTGAAAAAAAACTGATAGAATTTTTGGGAGATATATCGGTTCGGACTTGTGGAAAATATGAATGACGTGGGCGGGCAGAGGATGTAAATTCTCTGCTTGGAACAATCGACACAGACATAACAGTTGTTCGATTTCGTTTGTTCCAATAAAAAAAAGATATATTTTTTTG
This sequence comes from Panagrolaimus kolymaensis, assembly GCA_028622995.1. Classification (NCBI taxonomy): domain Eukaryota; kingdom Metazoa; phylum Nematoda; class Chromadorea; order Rhabditida; family Panagrolaimidae; genus Panagrolaimus; species Panagrolaimus kolymaensis. The sequence continues at coordinate 22,763 of JAJQJQ010000319.1, read as the reverse complement.
AATATATTTTCGATATGGCTTAATAAAATACAATAAACATGGGTAATCAAAAATCATATGAATCGATGAAAGTGGTAAGGCTAAATTTGCATAAAAACTTCCATCTTTCATTTGACTTATAAGTGGCAAACTTATAAGTCCGATTGGAATAAAAATAAAAAATGTTGCAACAAACATTTGCATTATTAATGTCCTGAAACGAAAATTATTATAAAATTTACTTTAAACTTAAATATCTTTTTTTTTTGCGGGCGGCAACAGTAATTTTCTTATATTTAACTCACCTGTGTAACATTTTATGAATGGCATAAGTTTCTTTAGTAATTAATTTTTCAAGTTTTCTTAAACGCCAAATAAAAATGAAGTTTAAAGCCAAAAATAAAATGATAAAAGTAAAAACTCCAATGGTACAGAATGTCAATAAAATATAAATCACTGTGCTGCTAACATTTAGATTGACACCAATGGTATTTGGAAGATGAAAATAAAGTTGATTTAAAGCTGGGATTTGCCTTTTAAGCTCTTCAATTTCATTTGGTGAATTTTGGAGGGCGAAACAAAGAGGAACTATAAAAATACATTCTTATTTTTCTTTTTCGATCAAATTCGAGAAACGATGCTTTTTTTATGGATTTGCAAAATATGAAAATTTTCTCGAACATAGTTTTTTTCTTATTTTCAATAACCAAAAAAATTGAAGAAAAGCTTCAAAGGTTCTAAAATACAGCTTTGTTGAATTATTTATTTTACTTTCTCAATTTTAAACCACGAAAACAACTTAGTCATTCAAAGTAAATTGTTAATCAACTATACCACCACCATTTTCGTTGGCAGATGTTAAATTTAAAATAATTAAACAACAAATGTTTGGTTTTTTAAACTAAATAATAAGAAAAAACAGAGGCGACAGCCTTATGCTTTAATTTTTTTTGTGACGCAAGAAATTTTGTTATACCATAAAATTTATTGCTTTTTTGCATTTTATTAACCTAAAAAGAAAATAAGGAAAATTTTTATCCAAATTTTCGCTCTTTTGAATCACTAAATATTAAAAAATACTCACCAATCATTGTGCTTGAAAATAAGTGGTTGCAAGGAGATGACAAAAAATGGTAAAATAATAATGCTTTTTTGTTTCATATTGCATCGTATATAAAGCTTTGACCCTCAAAATAAGTGAAACAATAAAGCATGAAATTCCACCGATGACAAGAAAAAATAAAAAAGATATTACACAAATAATTCCAAATTGTGAAACATTAAAAAAATAAATACTTCGTAAACTAACAAATAGCAAAGGATAGTGCACGATTGGATTAAATATAAATAAAATACTTTCATAAATTATATTAAAAGTTAATTGAGAAAATACCGAAGTCTTGAAAGTTCCCATGGCTTGAGGAGATTGGGTTAAAATTATATAAGCTGTAAAAATGAAAAGTAAAAATGAAATGGCAAAAGGTTGAATCCATAAATATCCGAATATAAAATTGAAAATTTGGATGATAAAATTCTTCTATTTGGAAATTTTTCCATTGATCGATGGAAAATAAAGCCATTTTCACTGAAATTTAAGTATGTTATTTCGCAACAAAAAAAAGTCGGGATTAATTTATTTAATATTTTTTTATTTTTAGCGTCACTTAAAAAAGCCCAAAACTAACCTAATAAAAAGCAAAAGTAGTTTTAAGAAAATTAATGAAAAAAAAGTGGCCTTTGCCAAATTCAAAAAGGTGGTTGCATATTTAAATAACCATTATTTTTTTTTCACCTGTTTCAATTATTTTCTTGGCGAATATTTCTTCAAAAGCTTCGTTTAATCAAAAAAAAAAGAGCAAAGCTGTAAAACTAATCAAAAGAAAATTGAGAGATTTGGAATAAAATCATAATTCGCATTGTCTAATTTTTTTTAAACCATAGCAGCATTTACAAATTCTACAAAATCTACAACAAAAAATGATAAAAATATTTAATAAAAACTCATCACTTTCACAGCTGTTGTCTTAAAAATATTATATTGGATACTGTAGTAATTTTTTTAAACATATATGATTTACACAATTTTTCTTTCTTTGCAATTTAATGCTTTGATATTTAATTATTTTTTCTTATTTTTTTTTGTTGCAAAAAATACTTTTTTACCATGTCTCTGTTAAGTTTATTATAACTTTCAAACATTTATATATAATAATATTTTTTGCACAAACACCGTTATTTTTTTTCTCTTTCTCTATTTTGATTTCTTGTTCATTTGCTTTATGGTGGGGATTGGCCTAAATGCATCTATGTAAATGTATGGATATATAGCTTGGTTGTTATTTTATTTATTCCATTTACTTTATTTTCTTACAAAATTTAATTATCATAAAAAAGATTTTTTTCTACTTAAAAATGCGTATTTTATAAATTATTTATTAACAAAAAGCTAATTTTTATTTTTTTGTTTTTATCAAAGTAAAAAGATTTTTTTATAAAGTTGGATTTTTTATATAAATTATTTATTTCACCCAATTTTTGTTGCCAATAAAAAAAATAGAATAAAAGTGTAACAAAATTTTTTTATTTAGTTGTATTTTTTTTACAAAACAAAAAAACACAATGGCTTTTTTGGGCGGCGATGAAAATTTGAATTTGCTATCTGAATATCAAAAATGTTTTTCCCTTAATAAAACTTGGCCATCAAATGAAAATAAAATATTTGCTGCTATTCCATTATTAATAATTACAATAATTGCATTTGGAATGAATCTAACTCTAATTTTAACGATACTTAAAATTTTTATGAATTAACTGATAAAATTCGAATAAATATTTTACTTTAAATTTATGTTTGGCTCATTGTTTGTATCTTTCTGGAACATTTTTTGTTCAATCACCCGCAGCAATTTCTCAAGTTCCCATTTATTCGAATGATAGTCTCATGATTTCATTGACTTCAATTTCGTCCATCGGATTTTATGGGATTGTATTTTTTGAGTTTTCGTCGCAATTGATCGATTTATTGTTTTTTATGTCGATCGAAAACTATCTCGAAAAACTTATTTCATTTTTATTATAATTCTTTGGATTTTTTCAATTTCGGCTGTGGCTCTTCAAGTTTTTTATGGTTGTCCGAAACGATATAATCAATGGCAACTTTCCTATTCGTTTGATTGCAACAAAGGTTGCGGAAGCAAAATATTTAATTTTATTCCAATTTCTTATTTACTTAATCTTGGCACTAATTTGACATATGTAGTTTTTGGATTATATGTTTTAGTATTTTTAAAAATAATTCATATGAAAAGTTTACATCAAAGTAAATTCAAAGCTCAAAAAAGGGAATTATTTTTGGTAAGATTTTCTTTTTCTTTTATTTTTTTAAAATTCATTTCAAAAATTAAATTAATTTCAAAGGTCAAAAATTAGTTTTAAGGTTTATAACCTTAGTAATTAATTCCAAATAAATTTTTTTAGCTCGCTCAATTTTTTGCAATATTTCTTTGCACTTGGCTTTCATCAACTTCAATGTTTGTTTTTCCTGAATGGTTTGGTCGAACTTTAATTACAAATGTAGCATCAATGGTTTTGATTGCTGCCAATGCTTTACTCAATGCTATTTTACTTATAGCTTTTAATAGTACTTTACGTCGAAAAGTTATTTCAATGTTTAAAATTAAAAAATTACCTGGAATTTCTGTTATTATTTCCATTTCAAATAATACAAATAATAATTCTATTCAACGATCTGTAATTAGTGTTCGTAATGTTAATATCCATTAAGGGAAATTTTTTCTTTTTATGCCATATTTTTATTATTAAAAAACTGTGTTTTTTATTATCGTTTGAGCTGTTTTTAATAAATATTAATGAACCGAAGAAAAGGTTAAAAGAATGTAAGCAAAAAAGGATATAGTAAATTAACCTTTATTTTTATCATTTCTTAATTTATCATTGACGCATATTTTTCCTTTTTATTTGGTTTTTGTAACTTTTTCCTGGAAATATTTACTTTTTGCGTATTATGTAAATTAAATAAAAGGTTTTTAAGAAAACACTGTTGTTTTTTGTTATACTATCACTTTTTTGTAGTCGACTTTTTCTTTATTTTTCTCAATTAGGTAAATTTATAATTTAAAAAAGTTTTTAACGTAGGCTTCCAATTGCTTATTAAATCATTATTAGCTCCTTCGAAAATTTGATTAAAAGTTTTCTTAAATTAACTTATCCCCGCTGCTTAACAACCATTTATACAGTATTATAATTTTTTTGTTATTTATTTAAAGGTTAAGTTTATTTTACGTTTCTATTAAAAAAATATTTACTCTAATACTTTTTTTAAAAGCAGGCCACTAAAAGTTGAATTAATGTTTTTAGTTTGAACATTATTATTATTAAAGCAAAGCAAGCACCTGCAAGCCAATGAAATAATTTTTTGCGATGGCTATTTTCTTTTTAAAAACAATTTATCTTGCAACTTCTTTTTGGAGATGGAAGTGGTAATTTAAACACAAAGAAAAAATGAAAGATAATATATCAAAGATTCAGACTATAAAGAATTCCAACTCCATTTATAGAAAAAAAGAGTGCTGTGCAAATATAAAATTAATAAATGTTTTTACACCCAATAATATTTTTAACAGCAGCTGTAATTTATAATTTATTTTTTCGTATGCTCACAAAATTAAAAAAAAGCAAATTTGAATTACAAACAAAAGATGCAAAAAAACTATGAGTTTCGAATCGAATTTATTTATTTTTTATAATAATGAAAAATTAAATATTTTACAGTATACTTTCATTATTTTCTTCGTTTTCATATTCATTAAACATAACATAACCATAAGTAATAGTTTGGCGTTCAAGAAATAAACCAAGCGAATATTTAATTTGTGAAAAAGTTGGTCGCTTTTCTCTTTCAAACATCCAACAATTTTTCATTAATTTTTTCCATTCATTTCCAACAACGAGAATTTCTTCTTGTTCTTCATTTGGAATTTCCAATCGATTTCCATCATTTAAAAATGAAATAATTTCATTTCCATCTAAACTTCCATATGGAATTTCTCCGAAACTAAAAATTTCCCAAATTAAAACTCCAAAAGACCAAATATCCGAAGCTTCAGAAAATAGTCTTTGAGTTAAAGCTTCCGGAGCCATCCAACGAATTGGAAGGCGTTGTTTTTGAATTCCTTGATAAGTAAATGATTCATTTGTTAAAGAAGCGAGACCAAAATCAGCGACTTTAACTTCGAGTCTTGAAGTTAAAAGAATATTTCGAGCTGCCAAATCTTTATGAACCACGCCTTTGGAAGCGATGTGTTCCATTCCATCAGCAATTTGCCATAAAATTTGTGCAATAATTTTATCTGATTTTTCTATTTTCTCCGAAGTTTTTATCCACGAAATTAAATCCTTTCCATCGATGAATTCAAAAATCAACGCGGGAATTTGTTGGTAAATAGTCCAACCAAGCAAACAACAAATATGTCGATGAAATCCAATTTTTAATGCGGCGTCTATTTCTCGAAAAACTTGTTCAAATTCGTCTTTGGTTATTGTATTTGCAATTTTCATTGCAACTTTACAATTTGCAAATGTCGTGGTTTCCAATCGCGGATATAAAATTGTGACGGGTGAAGCTCCATTTAAATGTCCTTCATAAACTACAGCTGAGACTCCCTTGCCCAAAGCTTTTTCATAATCGAGAATAATATTTTCGGGGTCAATAAGGAGTTCTTTACCATTGGCAACGAAAATTTCAGCTTCTTTTGGAGTGCTGAAAAGAAGAAAAAAAATTGAAAAATAAAGACGGTTCCATGAAACGAAAGAAAAGAAACTTACAATCCCGATTTCATAGCCCAACCATATTTAGCTTTTAATTTTCGATACATTCTTCGACGCCATAAATAAAATGAAATGACAACAACAAAAATTATGATAAAAATGGAACAACCAATTATGAGCCAAATCCACCATCGATTTGGACTTTTATAATCGAATCGAGCTAAAAAAAATCCAAAAAAGAAATTTTAAAATTTTTGTGGAATGAAACTAACTCGATGCCATTTTTTCTTTGAAAGTTGGAAAATTATTAGTATTATTTAAATTTAAATTATTTTGAAATAAAATATGATTAAATCGAATACTTGCATTTCCATCTTTATTAAAAATAATTTCATTAATATTTTTTGATAAATCATTCAAAAGTTTTTTTGATTTTTTCATAGTTGAATTATTTGAAATTAAATAAATATCCAATTTTTGATTAAATGAATTAAAAATTATTCCAGTTTTATTAAGCCAAAATGGAAATGAATCAGTGATAATTATATTCCATTGAAAAATATCAGGAAATTCAGTAAACGATTTAGTTAAATAATTTTCAACTAAAGAAGTTGAAAAGGTTTTACTAGTGCCTAAAAACCAAAATTTATCTGTACCTTTTTTTAAAATTAAAGAGGAACCACACCAGGGCTGTCCGGGATCCCGGATCCCGTCTCCCGGATCCCGGAATCCCGGCCGTTTTTTCTAATCCGGGTCCCGGATCCCGGATTGGCAAAGACCTAGTCCCGGACAGCCCTGACCACACTTCGAAAAAAAATTTTATTTTCGTTTTTAAAAAGCAAAGTTTCAATCGATTTTTAGTAATCAAACATACAATTTTTAAAAAAAGAAGGAAAAAGTATGTTTTCGTTTTGAAATTCCACAAAAATAACTTTTTGATTATTGAATTGAATCAAAGCTTACTTGGATTGGATAAAAAAATATAATCAGGTTTTGGATATATTATATTATCATATAAATGAACGCCAGCTTAAAAAATTTATCCAATTTTATAATTATTTTGGAAAACCTTAACCTTGCCTGTTTGATAACTAAATGAATCATTTTTTCTTATGGATGCAATATAAAATCGTGGAGATAAATAATCCCATCCAGTATAAATTGGTTCACCAGTAATAACTAAATATTCAGCTAATGCAATACTTTGCTCAAGAATTGATTCATCACCAGCTATATAAATATTATAATTATTTTCAAGAGGTCGAAATTCGAAAACTAAAAAAAGAAAATTAAAAATTAATTAAAACGAGACAAAAATTTAAAATTCCAAATCAATCAAAAATTATCAACTGGCGATTTTGTTTAAAAACTTACGTAATTTATTGCTAAAAATAATTCTACTAACATTCAGCGGTGATAAAATATTATTTTGATATATGTAAAACATTTGAACATCTCTGTACCCATCATCATATTCAGCGTCATCAAAATTAAAATTTTTCGTGGATGAAATTCCAAAATAAACAATTTCTTTTAATCTTCCAAAAATATTTTCAAATTTTATTTGAATTTTAGGTAAATTTGTTAAAATAACAAAATTTGTTCGAGTCACATAACAACTTGCTGGAGTTTGAGGGCATAGCGAAGCAGTTAATTCAATAATGAGTTGAGCAATTCGAATAAAAGCTTTTAAATCATTGGTTATTGAAGAATTATATATTTCTTCAATGGCTTCAGAATCGAGATTGAAATATGTCAAAGAATCGGTGGTGCAAGAATACACACTTCCTTCGCTAAAATCAGTTTCGATCGAGCATTTTGCATTTTGTTCTTTAAAATATATATTAAAATTTAATGGAAAATTTGGAAGTTTTAAAAAATATTCAAATAAATCATTTGCATCTTGAATGGATGAATTTTCTGTGAATGCTGGAATTAAAATAGTATCAACATTATTTGCGGTAATAGTAAAATTTTCAAAATCTCCAACAACTAAACCAAACTCAAAAATTTCGTTGAAGTAAAAATAAAATAATATATTTATTATTATTTTTCCATTTTTTAACATTTTAAATAAATAAATAAAAAAATAAACGTGGAGAAAATTTTTTGATTGGAACAAGAAATCATGGGTGTGTGAAAAAAAAGAAAATAATTTCTGGATTAAAAATTTTTTTCTCTGTTAAAAATCACGTCTTTATTTTATTTTAAGCTCTAAGAAAAAAATCCTTGTTTTTTGTGATAAAAAAAATTAATCAAGCTAACAAAAAAAACATGATTCATGCAACAACAAAAAATGTAGGACTTGTGAAGGTATTTAATCAACATAACGAAAGTATTTTCATTAAAAAGCTTATAATTAGCTTTAGAAAATATAAAAGCACACAAAAATTTTATCGAGCCATGGAAGTTTAGAATTTTTATTTGTTACTAAAATTCGAATAATTCCATGCAAAACCTTTTATTTGATTCACGTGTTATCCATATTTCAATCAAAAAGTAAGAATTAAAACAATACTTTAGACTTAAAAAACTACTGTTTGAAACCAAAAGTGATCAAAGCTGGAACAAACGAGCAAGTTTGACTTTTCATGAGTCATTTGAACTATGTAAATTTTGAGTAACCATATTTTTCGTATATAAAATGAAAGCATGTACAAAATTTTCTTTCATTTCTGAACAAGAAACTGATCAAAACAGATGGCTGCCTGGACTTACCAAGAAAAATTACAGATGGCTGAATTTGTTATGAGCCATTTTTGGAAGGCTGTCAATGCTGCCTTCGTTTTCTGGGGCTTGCTTATTTCTTCAAGAGTGGCCAATAATGGGAAGGTCGCCACTAATATCTCTCAAAGCCGTCTTGACTTTGATAAAAATGGCAAAAAAACTCAAAAAGAAAAGAAAAAGAAAGTTCCAGAAAATCTTGCATCATCCAAAAAAGCTGCTCCTACTGACAGCCATGAAGAAACTGAATGAATGATTGAATAATCTTTTTTTAACACCGCTTTTTTTAAAACTAATGTAAAAATGTAAAAAATAAAATTAAACTGACTTATACAAACTTTTTTTCTCTGTACTGAATATTCAAAATTTCTATAGAAGTTAAAACTGCGATAGAAACATAGATTTTGTACAATAAAGGAGCAATCTTAAATTAGGAGGTCTAAACAAAAAAGAAAAAGTTTTTATGTCAAGTTGATTTGTTGATAGCTTCTTGTTAAATTCTAAGGTCAAAACTTATAGTTACTTTAGAAATTCTTGTTTGAAATGGAGCAAAAAAATTGTATGAAGAAAACAACCCAAAAAAGTTAAACGAAACTTTTTACCCTTCCTTACAAACAAGCTTTTCTTCTTTTTTTCATTTCTTTAATTTGTGGCAACTAAAAGAATGGGATTCAACTTGATAAATACCGCTTATATAGAAAATGAGTTATAAACAAATTTTTTCATTGTTGCTTAAAAATATAATCTTTTTTTTTACAAGACCTACCATTTTTGTTACCTTTGTTCAGTTTCTTGAGAACCCAACTTTTTATAGTTAATACACAACACATTTATTACACATATACAGAAACATAAAAAGTAATTAACAAAGCATAGCAAAATTGAAAACTTTCATCAAACGATGTTCATAGATATGTTTCCAAATGATTGGTTGATGTTCAGGATCATGACATCCAAAAAATATTCTTTCTTCACTTTTTAAAGCTTTATCAACGTCGAAAACTATCAGCCATTCTTTTAAACCATGAATTCGACCAACATTCACTTCATCAGCTAATTTTCCTGTAACAAATACATCTTCGCCTTTGAGAAAATGAACGTTGTGGGTAATAAGATAATTCCATTCTTTCATGATCACTGTTGCCGAAGTAATGTAAGCAGGTCCACTGCAGAAATCATCATGGTAGTTGTATGATAAAGATATTTCGGATTCTGGAACATACCTAAAACAACAAAGAAGAGATTAAAGACATTTTAAGACAAAACGAGTGCATAAACAACCCAAATAAGCAAATTTAAGTGTAAAGCATTCAAAGTAAATAACAACATACCATGGTGAATTTCTGTCTCGAGCTATTAACGCATATCTTCTAACGTAACAGTAATAATTATCCTTTAAATCATTGTCATAGTTAATCAAAACATTTCTTAGTTTTAATGGATCAAATACCACATCATCATCAACTTTAACAATAAAAGGTTTTGTGTCATTGCAATTCTCAGCCACGAATTTCATCCAAACAAGAGATTTGATAGTTAAGTTCCAATAATCTTCATGAAAATCAGCTTGAAGAATATCACGAAATTCGGCAGCTTCTTGATCAACCTTTTCTTGCTGAGTTTCATTGTCAGCTTTTCCCAAAACATAAACAACATCGAATTTGAAGAAATTCTTTAAAGGTTCATTTCCCATTGTTGAACGAAATATTGATCGTCGATGAGCATTTTTAGGATGAGAAATAACAAAAATTACGGTATCCATTTGTGAATTTGGATCAGAGCAAGCTGGAACATTTGGATTTATCAATACAGGATATGCATAAGGATTGACAATCTAAAAAATCGTAACATTTAGAAGGTTATTAGTTTTATCAAAAAAAGGCATAATTCAATAAGTTAATTAACTATAAAACAACTTACTTCGTTTGTTGCGCCATACGATTGTGATTCTTCTCCTTCAGCTAAAGGCTTTTTTCTTGAAAGTAAAAAAATCAAAATTGTAAAGAAAATAACACCAAAAAATACTCCATAAAAAGTTTTTGTTGATTTTTTTCGAAAAGTAAATCGCATTTTTGTCAAATGTAACACAAAAAACCCTTTCATCAATTTGAAAGAGAAAACTTTTTCTTTTCTGTTTTCGTCATCCAAAAATGGCTTTGTTCATTTATGCAAATTTAGAATTAGAGTTTGTGAAAAATTAGTTGTTTAGAAAATGCCATTCACTTTTTATTTTCGTCCATCATTTTTTACACATTCAAATCACAACAAACGAAAATGCGATGTTCATCACGAAAAATTATTTATGCTGCTGGTATTTTCTTCATAATTTTGGTTCTTTTGGTTTTTACAAAAAGTTGGCCATTTCAAACAAAATCATATTCTTATGGTGCTACAAATGAAGTAAGTTTTTTTAGTATTGCTTTAACATCAAAACTGTTATAAACTTTTTTTCAGCTTATCAAACCTTTTGCATATCCTGTACTTATAGATCCAATGATTCCTGCTTGCTCTAATCCAAATTCAACTAAAAATATTGTTATCATCGTTCATACTCATCCTAAAAATGGTAATCGACGATCAAGAATTCGCTCAACAATGGGAAATGAAACTTTAAAGAACTTCCTTGGTTTTGATATTGTTTTTGTTTTGGGAAAACCTGAAAATGAACCTTTGCAAATGGACATGGATCAAGAAGCCGCTGAATTTCAAGATATTCTTCAAGCTGATTTTGATGATACTTATTTTAATTTGACTACAAAATCCATTGTTTGGATAAAATATGTGGCTGAAAATTGTGCTGATAATAATCCTTTTATTCTGAAAATGGATGATGATGTAGTATTTGATGTTGCAAAAATGAAAGATATCTTTCTGATGTATGCTAAAGAACTTCAAAATAACTTTTATTGTAAACTACGAAGAAACACTCCAATATTTCGACAAAAAGGTTATAAATGGTAAGTATGAAAGAAGCTTTTTTGTTTATCAAAGTATTTTTTATAGGCGTGTTCCTGAAACTGAAATGTCTTTATCCTACAAATACTACGATGATTATTGTCTTGGATATGCATATTTAACGTCGACTAATGTGATTATGAAAGAATGGAAATATATGAAAAGCCACAAAGTACATTTTCATAAAATCGATGATTTCTTTGTTACTGGAAAATTAGCTGGTGAAGTGAAAGTTGGTCATATCAATGGTTATGGAGAATTCAGACAAGTTGTAGTAAATTTTACTGAATACATGAAAAGTAATGGAATATTCTTTGTATGTCATGATCCTGAACATCTTTCAATCATTTGGAACTATATATATGAAAGAAGTTTAAAAGAAATTTTGAATAATCCTTTAATTGTCTAACACTATGTTTATTTTGTGATATTTGTAAAATTTTAATGTGAAATTGTATTTGAATAAACTTATTTTCTTTGTTTAAAGTTGGAAGCGATTGTTTATTTTACTCATTTTTAAAGCGTTTTTTGGAAAGTATGAATATTGCTTTTTTTACGAAGTTTTGTTGCTTAATTTATCATTGAATTATCTAGTCTGTATACTCGGTTTACAAATTGCTGACGGTTTTTCTTTAAAATTTATTATTTTCATTTTTACAAATAATTATATACCCATCATTTACATTATATTTCTCTAGGATTAATTCAATATTATTTTTTATTTGTGAAAAATTTGGTCGTTTTTCTCTTTCTTTTATCCAACATTCTTTGATTAATACTTTCCATTCGTCGCTTACATTTTCTGGTATTAACAGGCGATTATCTGCCATCAAAAAATCAACTATGTCATTTCCATCAATTCCACCATATGGAAGCATTCCATTGGTAAATAATTCCCAGGCAAGAATTCCGAAAGACCAAATATCTGAAGCTTCAGAAAATAATCTTTGTGTCAAAGCTTCCGGCGACATCCATCGAATAGGCAGCCTTCTCTGATAGGGAGCTTGATAAGTAAATGATTCATTTGTTAAAGAAGCCAATCCAAAATCAGCGACTTTAACTTCGAGTCTTGAAGTTAAAAGAATATTTCGAGCAGCTAAATCTTTATGAACCACGCCTTTGGAAGCGATGTGTTCCATTCCATCAGCAATTTGCCATAAAATTTGTGCAATAATTTTATCTGATTTTTCTATTTTCTCCGAAGTTTTTATCCACGAAATTAAATCCTTTCCATCGATGAATTCAAAAATCAAAGCGGGGATTTGTTGGTAAATAGTCCAACCAAGCAAACAACAAATATGTCGATGAAATCCAATTTTTAATGCGGTATCAATTTCTCGAAAAACTTGTTCAAATTCGTCTTTGGTTATTGTATTTGCTATTTTCATTGCAACTTTACAATTTGCAAATGTCGTGGTTTCCAACCGTGGATATAAAATTGTAACGGGTGAAGCTCCATTTAAACGTCCTTCATAAACAATTGATGAAACACCTTTTCCCATAATTTTATTCACATCAATTTTAAGCTGACTTTGTTCGACAAATAATATATTTCTTTTAGCATCAAAAGTTTCAATTTGTGGTGGAAAACTAAAAATTATAAAATTACGAAGATGGAAGAAGTTAGAAAAAAAAGCCGCTTACAAGTTTGGTAAAATTTTCGATGGTGAAGCCGAGTATTCTCCATTTTTGCATGTTTTTCGTTGTCGTCGTCGATAAAGAAATAAAATTATTAAACCCGCAACAATAAATGCTACAGAGAAAATAACGATCACCCAAATCCACCATTCATTTTTTGGTGGTTTATTAGTTTTGTTAGAATAATCAAAAGTTGCTGGAAAAAAATACAAAAAAGAAACACTTAAAATAAATTCTGACAAAAAATTTACCCGCAGTCATTCGCTTTTTTAAAGTAGGAAATTCTTCCAAATTTAACTGTTTCTCAATATTTTGGATAATAAAATGATTGGCTCGAAAACTTCCATTTCCATCTTTATTTTCAATAATAATTTTATTCACTAAATTTTCTTTTAATTCATCGATTAACTTTGCCTCATTCGAATCATTGGTTAATAAATAAATATCCAAATGATGATTAAATGAATCCAAAACCAATCCAGTTTCTTTAAGCCATGTTGGAAATTTATCTGTTATAATTATATTCCATTGAATAAAATCATTATGGATATATTTATTATAAGCTTTTTTAAAATATTCTTCAACCAGAGAAGTCGAAAAATGGTTGCTTGAATCTATAAAAAAAGAAAGAAGGAATTTAATCGGCGGATTTTAATAGGAAAAAGTAAGTTTGACGAACTTTGATAAAATGAAGTTAAAGCAGACGAAGGTAATTTGGTGTCATTTAAATGTACGGTAGCTGAAAATTCGTTTTTTTGGAAAATAATTTCGATTAAATTTAATATGCAAATTCAAAAATGGAAAATTAAGAAATCTTTGAAAATCGAAAGCGAAAATCGGTTTTTTCTGTTTTATTTCTGGATCCTCAAAGAGAATGTTCCTATTTTTTATTTTCTAGAGTACCCAAATTTTTATCATTCTCGATTAAATTTTAATCCAACGAACCTGTTTGATAATAAAAGCTATCATTTTTCTTTATTGAAGCCACAAATAATTTGGGTAATAAATTTCCATTTTTATCATAAAATGAATCACCATTTTTTATCAAATTTTCTGCTAAATCGATACTATAATCTAATATGGTTGATGATTCATCATCACAAATAATAAAAACATTAAATTTATTTGCAGATGTATAAAGTTGATAAACTAAAAAAAAAAAAAATTTTAACAGCAAATTTTTTTGTCACGTGTGGAAAATTAAAAAATCTTCGAATTGAGAGATTTTCGATTCGAGACGCTTTTTTGCTAAATCAAATATTCAAATTTTCTCAAAAATAAACTAACTTAGAGTATTGTTCATAATAACTTTATCCACTCCAGCAGCCGAAATATTTTCTCCTTCATTAACATAAAAATATTGTTCAGCTTTATGAACAGGAAAAATATTTTCTTGATGTCCATCTTTCGCATTTGAAATAATAAAATACAGAGTTTTTTGGAGCTCTATGGAAACGGAATCATAAAATGCACCAATTTTTGGGAGATTTGTCAAAACAATAAAATTTGTTCGAATTAAAAATTTATTATTATTCATTTGTTGATTTTGATTTTCATGTTTTAAACTTAAATCTGCTTTCCTTAAAAATTTTGTTACATAAGAAGTTAAAGAAATTTCATATAAAAGTTGAATAATTTTTGAATCATTTTCTGCATCAATTTTTGTTGATTCTATGATTCCACAATTTCCCCATAAATGTAAAGTTTTATTTTTATATTTAATTAATTCACAAATATTTTTTTCATTATAAATTGTAATTGTTTTTGGAAGATTTGGGAAAGTTAATAAAAAATTAAAAGTTTCTATAAAATCTTCGATCGTTGTCGTCGAATTTGAGGAAGACGAAAATGCTGGAACAATAAAATTTTGTATTTGATCAGCTATTATCAAAAATTCATCACGGCTTTGGTGCTGACCAAAGCAAAAATTATTTGCATAAAATAAAATAAAAATCCAATAACAAAAGTTTTTCATTAAAAACAAAATTAATTTCATGGAAGAAAGGTAAATTAACTACATAAAAATCGAAGAAAAAAAAACGCGAATAAGAATTAAAAAAAAGAATTTAGGTTGACGAAGAATAAGAAGCAAGCAAGCCAGCAAGCATGATTAAAACCTTAAAATGTTAGGAAGCCGCTTATATTCAACTTAAAAAAAGCAACAACCGAAAAAATGAAAGAAAAAAAATGATGATTTTTCTTATTTTTATTATCTTCTTTTTTGGTTCGTTAGAAGCAGCAGCAACAGTAAAAAAGGCTTAAAGAGAGGATGTATTAAAATGGGTTAAAAAACATACATACATATAAACCCTGCATTCCATTAAACACCAAAATATGGAATAAAACAAACAAAATAAATTTAACGGCACAAATCAATTAATTTATGGAAGTCACTAAAGTGAAGTTTGATAAATCTTTAAAAGGTATTTAGCTGAGTTTAATATAGCCTTGAAAACCTTTGACAGATTCTCGAAAATTGATTACGGTTGTTAACCTTCTTCCCATGAACATTTTCGGTGATTTTGTTTAGAAAATATGGTAATCTTTACCATACACAAAATCTCGTGTAAACTTTCCAACATTGCGAATACATTTATTGCTTTGAACGATGTTACATAAAAAGCTACAACAAGACTTCGTATGCCAGCAAGTTTGCAGCTATTTGGTTGCTAAGTATTATCATAGTTACAGTAGCTTAAATGCTTAACATTAAACCTTTTGGAAAAACTCGTTTGTGGTTGATCGTTTTTAACTACATATATTAACACATTTATTAGAACCAACAATTATTAAACATACAAACAATATAAATTACAAAAAAATTATATTTCACAAGTTCCTGGAGGATTAAACCATTTTCCAACATCTTCATAGTGTTTATGCACCAAATTAGGATCATTCAATTTTTCACAAAGTTGACAAAAGCCATACGTCAAAATAAACTTCTTTTTCTGATACTTTTTAGTCCATTCAAAGTACTTCAAATACGCAGTTTGATTTTGAGTTAAATATTTGAGATATTCAGCGAGATTTTCAACGTTCTTGAAATCATCAACAGCAATAAAAGAATCATTTGGTGCTACAGCAGCTGCGATGCTTCGCTTCAATACCACAGGAACAACGAGCTTTTTGATTCTCCAAAATTTCTCAGAAACATAGTCTTTACAAATGCTATTTTCAAACGCCAAATAGAAATGATAATTCGCTGAAAATAACACGTTTAAAAAGTTCAAAATGTGTAACAAAAAACACCAAACAAAAGTTAAGGAACATACGTAAGATTTTGTCTTCACATTCTTTATCACAAGTTTTATTTGTGCACCAACCAAATTGATCAACAGGAAATGAGGCATTTATAAGTCGTTTAACAATTTCATCTCTTCTTGAAGTTGCATTGCAATGTGAAACAAATTGTAAAGCAGTTTGATTCTTCTTTGATACAACTTCTTTTACTTCAGACCATGACCATGTTTCAGCTTCACTATAACTGGTGTCGTTGATTTCAATAAAGTGATCATATAAAGCAGGAATATCACTATCTCTTCGATATGTCATAGTGAGATTAAAGAAATCAGGAATTTTGTAACGATCATACCCTAAATAATGATGATGGATTATCATAAGTATGGAAAATATAAAGACTCTAACAATAAAACCTTTGAGGTGTTTCCCAGTTAAAATACACATAAGATTGTTCAGGATGACGTTGAGCAGGCACAGAATTATTATTCCAGTCCCAAATATGAAATACGATGGCGGATGCATTCAAAGCCTAAAAAAGAAAGTGTATTAAAGAATATGTTATTACGATAATTCCAAGATCTTTAGGCATTGGAATATCCCATTTGCCGTAAGTTTGAAGAAGATTTCAAAAATCCTTGAAAAAAAAAGTTTCACAAAAAAAAGACATACCTTATTTTTATCAGCTGTAAAAAAACATTTTTTCAAACAATTTTCATTCGAATAATCTTGGATTACTTTAGCATATTCTGATGGAGTTTGATAATAATATTTCGTCCAAAATAAAACTATTTTTGAATCTAAAAAATGAGGTTTAGTTTACTACTCAAAATTTTATAAAAAAACAATAAATTTTCCATTGTTAAAAATAATCACTTACTTGGTGGTAGCTTTGGTTCGGTGTCCCATTTAATAAAATGATAGTTAATATCCCAACATATCAAAAAAGTTATAGCGCAAATTAATATAATAATTATACGAAATAATAACTTCATTTTTATCAACAGCAGCAAAAAACAGAAGAAGAAGCAAAGTTTCAGAGAACCGAGAAAGAAGAAACAAAAAAAGAAGAAGCAAAAAATTGACGATACAATTCCATTGTTTTTGTAGCATATTTTGCCAATGGATGATATCAACGAACTCACTAAAATTACTTTCATTGGAGTTTCCTAAAATTCTAAAGTTACTACAAAATTTATTGCATTTTCGCTAATTAATTTCAGTTAAAGTTCCTTCAATATTTTTGTTTCACTAAGCTTTATGAATAAAACTTGTTTGGGAGACCATTTTTGAGAGCCATACCTTGATAAAGGATGAACATATTTTAAGGTTATCGATCGTCCCTTCTTAAGAGCCATTTTTTATTCGACTAAAATTAATTAAAAAAATGGATCTTTCTATAAGTTCAACGCCCTACCGTTTAATTAACTTTTGTCTCAACCAATAATTGTTTTTGTTTATGAAAAGCTTTATTCTAAATTTCTACAGTGCCATTTTTTATTCCAAAAAAAAATAATAAGAAATATAAATCTTATCATTTTATCAACTTTTTTGCGAGAATTTGTTTTTCGACAGAGTAGATAATAAGCATTTAAGAAGAATCAAAAAATTATTTTATTTATTAAAAATGAAAAAGAATAAATAATTTGAATTTTTTAAAAACGATGACAATTAAAAGTTTTACAGTTCGAAGGAAGTTATTTTGCAATCATCAAACATCTAATTTTTTAAACACAAAATTATAAAACAGCAAAAAAAAGTTAATAGTTTTTATTATGAGAAAAAAAAAAAAAAACAATGAATAATAATTTTAGTTTCAATAAGTTGTAATAATTTCCGACGTAGAAACTATAGCGTTCGAAGATTTTTTAATTGCTCGATAATATATTCCAATGCATATGGTACTATTAAATAGCATGAGTGTGCCCAAATAAGGACCAATGATTAAACTTAGGGGCAAATTAATTATTTTATACTGAAATGAATGTTTTATTATTTTAGTCCTAAATTTTTAAATTTTCTTACCAAAAGTAAAATTTGACTTAAAAATATTGGAATAAAATCAAAAAATAGCGAAGAAAAAATAATTATTATCAAAGTTTTATTTATTCGTTTCATCGATGAATTGGAATTATTTTTATTATAAAATTTGAATAAAATAAATAAAATTATTCCAAAAAATAAATTTATTATTCCCAATCCACATTTAGTTTCATAAGTATTTTTACGTTTGAGTGAAAAACTTAAACAATCAAAATAATAACATTCGGTTGAGGAAAAAGTTGGAATATGTTCGAATAATTCTGTAATCCAAATAAGAAACACCAAAACGAAAATCATAATTCCTACAGTGAAAAATCCAAAATAATATTTAAATTTAAGTTTATATTTTATTGGAAAAATTATTGTTATGCATCGATCAATCGCCAAACAAGTTTCCATAACGGCGGTCAAATAACTCAAAGTTGCATAAGAGACTCCCAAAGCGAAAAAAATTTGAACATTATAAATGTTTTGATTTGGTCGCCAAAAAATTAAAGAATATACGATATAAAGTAAACAAGAAAAAGCATAAATTAGCATGAAAATAAAATATATTGAAATTATCGGCGAAAATTCTTTTCGAGCCAAAACTTTTTGATGTTTTAATCCACAAAAACATAAAGTAATGGAAATAATTAATAAAATCAAAGTTACAATATTATAAATCAAAATTAAATAAGGAAAAAATTCCATTGAAAAAAACTTAAATATTTTAGTTTAAAGAAATTTTTTGTTTAAAGAAAAAATGAGTTTGAAACGAAGAAAAACTTATTTTTCTTTTTTCATAAAATAATTAATTATATTTTTTCTTTATAAGAAAAATATTATTAAGAAATAATTAGTCATCAGACTTAACATTATTTAATACTTAAAAAATAATAAAAACATGGCTCGAGCTTATAAAAAAAAAAGATTAATTATTTTAAAGTTTTATAAAACTTTTACTCATCAAATTTTTTTTTGTGACGTGGAACCTATGTATTTTCTGCTAAGATAGGTTTCAGGTGCTTTAATTATAGTTGAAAACAAGAAATGTTCATCTGAGGTTGAAAAATGAAATGTTTATTGCCTTTGTAAAAACAAAAAAAAATTTCAACAACTTATTCCAAATCAAAGAAGCAGCAGTAGCAACACTTGAAGACATTAAATTTTTTGCGAAAGTGTATACAAAAAACTTTTATAGTATTTTTCTAATAAAAAAAGAAAAAGAAAAACATTTAAAAATCTATCAATAAATTTAATTCATTGGATTTGAAAGGTAAAAGCCAAACTTCATTATTTTCCAAGTCTTCAAAGTTAAACAAAGCAGTATTGTTAAAAAGAATATCATGTAAAAGAAAAATCAATTTTAATGTTTTCTTTTATTAATATTTTCAAAGTCCGGAATTTTCTTTTACCATTTTTGTTACTAAAAAGTTTTTATTATAGCAAAATAAAAGCAAAATTTTATGAAAAAAATTAATTACCAAACAAAAAAGAATCTTTCCCCAAACTTATTTTTCTTCTATTTTACGTTTATCGAAAAACTTTTATAAAAACAATTTAAAAGCGGTTTGTGTTGTTATGAAATATAATGTATGTACTTACGTTTAAGTGATACATTCTTCTTTTATTTTTTGTCAATAAAACGGATCACATTTATTTGGTAATTTTATAAAAAACTAAAAATCATCAATCCATCCTCCATCATGAGATATGTGTGTAGTGTGTAAAAAAAAATGGTATAAATGTATGTAAGAGGAGATTAAGGATTTAGTTTGTCGAAGAGAATGAACGAATGAATCATAATCGTTGATTTTTTTTATAATCGCAAAAAATCTATGTATTTTTTTATGTAGTTTTTATAACTTTGAAAATTGGTTAATTTTGAGGCCAATCCTTCTAAAAAATTTCTTTTTTTTTGATGTTGCCATAATTTATTTTTGAAATCAATGCGACATCCTTCTAAATCGGGAAATCAAAAATTTATATTTTTTATGGAAAAAGTATACTTTTTTTTTATACATTTTTAAAACAAAGAAAATAATGGAACAAAACAAAATAATTAAATGTCATTCTTTTAGTTTTTTTTGCTTTGCTCCAACGAAGACCCAAGACCCCTTTAGATGCTAAAAAAATTTGTGTGGTATTAGTAGCAGCCTCAATTTCCATAAATTTTGTTCGTGTATTTGTGTTTCTGACGTTTTCCATTTTCTTTCAAATATTTTTTTAAATGACACGCAACGAATATTCTTCGATAATTTATTTTTGCCGAGAAAAAACATGGCAGATTTTTTATTTATGTTTTTACAGGTTTTCTCGAAGCTTCTTTTTGACTCAAAAAAATTTACTACTTAAAAAAATTAATTATTTTAATAGTTTTTTTTGGTTTCATCATTCCCGGAAATTCACTAAATTCTTTAATTTTTTCTTTTCTGCTTTGTCCATTCATTTTCTGTGTCCCATTCTTCATTTTCGCGCCTTGTCTTCTTTTTTTTTTCTTCATCAAAACAAAAATTAGACAGTCAGTCTCAGATAGTTTAATTAAGCCATTTTATAAGCAAGCAAGGCGCAACTCAAAAAAGAGAAACCTCATTAACGCTGCCAGCTGCTATTCCCGCTTTTCCTCTTCAAGCAAGCCATTGACCACAGACGAAGAAAAGAAAATCGGATGTGGCATTGAATCGATTGAAAAAAATAAAGAAGAAAAAAAAATGAGCGCAAAAACATAATTTTTTTTACTTTCTTGACTATTTTTTGTTTTTGTTGGTTTTGCTAACGCAATAAATTTATGTGGATGAAAAACAAAAAAAAACATTTAAAAAAATAAAGGTTTGACCATAAAACCTGGTCATTTTTATTTCCACAAAAAAGGGCAAAATTGGTATTTTTTGGATTTTTTTTTGTATCATCGGCCTTAACCTTTTTATTAATTACTCTTTCGCTTAAATACAAAAAGTATAGTATTTTTGCAAATAAAAAAAAATAATCATTTATTAAATTTTTGAATTTTAAAAATATCCTTGTTTTCAGTAGTCCTAAATTATTAAGGCCATTGATTTTTAATTAAACATAATTAATTATCACAAAATTTTTATCTCAAGACCTAAGGCTTTGTGCACTTTTCGCAATAAAATTTTGTAATAAAAATTATAGTCCTAAAGTTTTCATTCATATTTTTTCGAGCATCATCATCATTTTCCATCGTTAAATAACACTCCAAATTACCTATCTTTTCCACCTCCATAATAATCCAATTTTTAAGCTCCCCTTTATGACTCACAGTTTTTTTATTTTTTGTCCAAATGTTTCAAAGTTAAAAGTCTATTGTTTCATAATAAGTAAAAAAAGATACTTCCATTTTATTTTCTAAAAAAAATTGTTTCAAAAAAATATAAAATATAAACGATTATATTAGATACCTATAATCCGATCATCCACCAAAAAGCTAGCGAAAATAGAAAGAAAAAAAATGCGGTTTTTTAACCTTTTTTAATTTTTTTTAGAAGAATAAAAACCCATTCTCTTTTACACTTTTTTTTCTTTCTGCTTCCATCTAAAAAAAGCTACCGATTGCTTTTTTGGAGGTTTATTTTTCTATCTTTTTTTCTTTTTGCTTCATTGCGCTTTTTTTTAAAAAATAGAGTTTAAAAAATAATAAAGAAAGTTATGGTTTAAAATACTTTTTTGTTTGTTTGTTTATTTGAAACTCAAAAGGTTGAATTTTCTTTTTAATTCTTATTATTTTATTTTTTTGAAACCATACTTTCCCTAATTTTTTTTCTTTTGGTTTCAGGCTTAAAAGATTTTTTATTGATAAAAGACATGGCTAAAGTTGCTTGAAGGCATGGAACTTCTTCGATGGATGGATGGCATGGCATCACTGTTCCTTTGTCCTAAATTAAACTTTCTTCTTCACAAAAAAAAATATGAGCCTTGAAAGAAAAGGAAAAAAGTTGCAAGAAGCAGCAGCGGAAATGACACAATATCTCCATTTTTAGTGACCATCTAAAAAGCATAGAAGAAAAGGAGAGAAGCTCAAGAAAGAGGAGAGAAGAAAGAAAAAAGTTTGCTTCTAAACGAACGGTGCATTTGCCTTCGGCAGCGCAGCTTCTAGACTCTCTTTTTTTTCTCGAACGCCACCCGCCACTTTTATTTTAAGAGACTGAAAAAAATGAAGAAAGTGAATGACCAACCAATTTATTTTGAAGAAAATGCATGCATTAAAATAACTAACTTTTTCTTTCTTCTTCATAAACTAAATGAATGGCAGACCAGTCGATTGACTACTAATGCCATTCCACTTTTTGGAAACTTACTGCCAGAAACTCTAAAAACAACATTTTAGTCGTCGGTCAGTCATCAAGAAGAGTCTTAGACATTTAGCCTTTACTTTTTCTTAATTTTTTTAAGGACAA
>JAJQJQ010000318.1:0-28919 GCA_028622995.1 Panagrolaimus kolymaensis | reverse complement strand
CATATTTTTGGTGCTTCATGGCAACCAAATCTTCGTTTTGCTTTACAATGCAATCTTTTAACTTTGTACAACTGTGGTTGCTCGATTTAATGAACAATTCAACTTGTTTTCCTTGGTCAATTCGATGTTGTTTAGCAAGTTTCTATTGTGCTAACAACTACCACGCCTGGTGTTTCATCCACTTGCTTGTGCTGGTTATCTTCAGCATGTTCCGCAAGTCTTGCATCCGTATCATTTGCCCCTTTATGTTGTTCATCCGCTGTGGGAATTCCAACATTACCAACTCCAATAGTCAAAATTCCTCGAGCAGTACAAGTACCACTTGAGCCGGTGGGCCCTCCATGTCGTATAGGACGATGGTAATAGGGACAGATGCTGTAATTGTCTCGTTTGACATAAATGAGGAATACATAAGTTTTCTTATATGTATTACAACAATGAGAAACACAATAACCAAATAAGTTGATTACCGATTACTACTTTGAGTAAGGTAATAAACTACAGCAACGAGCTTACACACACGCGAAGATATAAAAAGAAGTTTATTATTAAAACTACACAAAACCAGGAACAAACAAATAAATAAATAGGAATTTAGCAGCAGAACACAATAGTTGAGAATGATGACCAACAATGAAATGAAGATGAATAAAATAAGCAAGCATTAGATTGGCATAGAGACATACGAAGCCAATGATTGATGATGGAAGAAGAATGAAGAAGAGAGAATAATGTGGATTGAGGTCATCCATATGACAAATGCATCATTTGGTTGGTATATTTGAGAATGACATTATTATCAGGTAAAAATACATATATTCCATGTTCATGGAATCTATAGCAAACATGGGAAAATGGTAAAATAAGTAAAACAGGGATGTACCAATTTCTTCGCCAAATCCGTTCATAGTTTATTGGAAACCAAAGCAATGTGAAACGGTTGAAAGCCATAAAAGTGTGTCCAATAAATTGAATGACTAAGAAATATGGAGTTAAAAGTAAAATGGAAGATGGAATGAAATGGTCATTTTGGAAAAATTCCATGGCCAATAATGGAACGCGAAAAGCAAGAACGACCTGGAAATTATAAAATCAGTACAAGGCGTAATTTCAAAAAAGTCTGTTGACTCACCAAATAAAAGAAGCCAAATCTGCTATTAAAACAATCCGAAATATTCCATAAAAAGCGCCTTTGAAAGCTGTCCTTCCTTTTGCAAACTAACAATAGCAAAACTGATCCATGAAAAGTGTAAATCAAGACTTCAACAGTGGTCAAAGCAATTAAATAGTGAGCTGACACCATCTCCTTTAAAAAATGCAACTTTTTATAATAACGAGTATGCCCTTTGTAAACTTCTAAAAATTTCTTATATATTAAAAATTTTGTCGCATATTTAACGAGAGATGTGCCAAAGGTAATAAAAGTATGCCCTTTTTAATTAAGCTATTCTATATTTTTAATTGTTTGATAAACAAAATCCATTATGGTTGGAGAAGTTTGTTACCGTCGCAAAATTATAATTTTAAAATGGAAAACATCAAAAAGGCGAATGTACAAAAGTTCACGAGAAATGAAGCTACATCAGACGTTGTTGTATGGAAATCTTTCTTTTTTTCCTTAAAAAATTTTCTAATTACGCTTCCTGTAAATTAAAAAAAAAATAACCCCTCTCATACTTTTTTTTAAAACTGAAAACAATTAAAATTATGTAAAAAAAATTATAAGTGTAGTATTGTGACGAATAAATTAAAATTAAATTTTAATGCGTTCTATGTTTTTTTAGGCTTTAAAAAACTTTTAAAGATTTGGACTACATAATTTTTTATTATAAAAACTTGGGTGTTTGTTGTCATAAATTATAATAAAGAATATATTTACAATTAGGGTGACAGAAATTTTTAAAACTTGAACTTTTTTTGTCATCGAATTAGAATATTTACAATTTAAATGGAAACATGTCATGTAAAAAAACAAGTCAAAATAAACTTTATTTTAAATCGTAAAATTTTGAGAGCAAAAGTATATTTTGAAAAAACTAAAAAACACAGTATCAGAGTTTTTGCATTTGCGTTAGAATCCTTTTTGCCATTTATGTTTAGAAATTGTTTATTGGCATAAAAAAATATTATAAAGTTAAATACATTTATTTTGTATAAATATTGTTAAATAAAAATATCTACAATTAGAACAAAAAATCCCTTAAATAATGAATTGTTAAAAATTTAGTTAAACAATTTAATAAAATCTTTGAATTCCTTATGCATTGATATTTTTTCCATGAACTTTTCAGCTTTTCATCCATTTATTTTGAGGTTTATTTGAAATTGTTATAACCTTTACAGAAATGGAATTTATGGGTGAACTTGTTTTGCACAGAAAAAAAATTCATATATTCTTTTCGGGTTGATGGACTAAAAAACAAAAAACATGAGCGTAAAGAGCTTTGAAATTGAAAAAAAATTTAACCTTAGTAAAAGCAAAGAGAGACTTCCAGTCAAAGCAAAGATATCAGTAATATATGGCAATGCGGCAATTAAAAAAGCGGTGGTTGTTACATCTGATACAAATATTTGCCTTGATAAACTATAAGTCGTTCGCATAACTTGAGCCACAAATATTATACAATTCATAACTAAAAATTAAAAAATTTGTTTTCAAAGCTCATATTCTTTTTAGAAAGATCTTACACAACAATCTCTTTTCTTTAATATTTGTATTATTTGAAGATTGTTTATAGAAATAAAATTTAATTAAAGTCAATCCATTAAAAATTGCCGCAATAAAAGTTGTTGTAATAAAAATAGCGGCCGCTATTGAAAAAATTAATGGCGGCATTGCAGGATTTTTATAAACCATTGCAACGGTGTTACCCGGAGAAAAGGAAAATATTGCATGTTCATGAAATCGATAACAAAGATGCCCAATTGGAAGCAAAAACAAAATTGGGGTGTACCAATTTCTTCGCCAAATCCATTCATATTTTACTGGAAACCAAAGCAAAGTAAAACGATTGAAAGCCATTAACATATGTCCCAAATATTGAATAACTATAAAATAAGCGGTGATTAATATATTTACGGATGGAATATAATAGTCTTTTTTGAAAAATTCTGGTGATAACAAAGGAATTCTGGATGAAATTAGGATCTAAAAAAAGATGGCTTATTTAGAATCTTAAATGGAGTTTCGACGTTAGAAACTTACTAAAACAAAAGTAACCAAATCAGCGACCAAAACAATTCGGAAAATATCATAAAATGCACCTTTGAAAGTTGTTTTTCTTTTGCAAATGAGCAGCAACGAAATGGATCCATGAAAAGTGTAAATCACAGCTTCAACAGCGGTCAAAATAATTAAATATTGAGCTGATACCATTTTTCAGAGAACAGCCGACGTTCGTAGCTATGAAATAACAACTACAACTAACAAACTTTAAATAATAATTCTTTATTCATTTTATACGTAGTAAAGACACACCTTTTTTTAAATAAATTAACGAAGCATAAAGTTGAAATGTTTGCTTCTCTCAATAAATAAATATATATATGTATACCATCGTAAATTAAAAAATAAATTATCCAAGTGGAAAAAACTTTTATATTCTACTTTTCATCTTTTTTATTTAATTGGTATAAAAATTATTTAATCGTCGAGTTTGTTCTTGGCTGAAAATGAGTGCACTTATAACATTAAAAACTTTTAAGCTTATAACTAAATGAATTATTCTCGTGCTTTTCTTTTATTTATTTATTTAAATGCAAAGAAAAAGCAATTATAATTTTCAAGCTCAGTAATTATATAATTTTTTGTGATTCATAATTCAAAAAAGTTTTAGTATTTTCGTGTTATTTCGCTTCATTAGTGTTTTTGTTAAATGTCGTAGCTATGAGCAATAAAAAAATAATATTTAAATTCTGAGAAATCTTTTTTACAATCTTTCCAAAATTGTTCTATTTTTGGGCGATTAGCGCAAATAACCACATTCGCGCAACCATGCAATAAGCGCAACTGGACACAAGCGCAACCAGCCATACGCGCAATTAAAGGAAGAGACAGTCAGTCAGAATCAAAATGCGAAGTAATTTAAGGTTATGCTATTTTTAAGGTTATGTAACTCTTTTTCTATCAAGCCACTCCTACCATTTACTGTATTTTCTATTGAAACTACAAGCCTATGAAATGATAGAGGTAAAAGAAAGAAATCAATTTAAAGCTTGTTTATTGCCGCTGACCATAATATTTTTATAGATTTTCTTTCGTTCAAATCTTCTTTTTTTATAGCAATTTTAAGTAACAAAAGAATTTTTTTTTAATAATGATTTATATGTACTTTCATTTGCCCCCGTACTTCCAGTGAAAAAAAAAAGATAAGTAAAGAAAGAGCACAAATAATAGAACAAAGCATAAAAAATAAACATCGTTGCAAATTGTTGCAATCAATAACACATTAAAAAAACGTTTACTCATCTTTGGGAAAAAACTCTTTTCTTCTTTTCAATATGTTGTTGTTGGTTAATTTTATTACAGCTCTTAACAAATTTCTTTTATTATTATTTTTCTTATTTTTCGAATATTTTAGTTTTATTTTTTTTCATTATTTTTAAATAAAATCAATTTGTTTATTTACATATAAGAAAGAGGAAGATAAAAAAACTCTATAAATTTTAGTTTTTTTTTCTCCAGCTAATATAATTTAAAATAAATCTTCACCATGATATTTCATAATAAATTAACTTTATGACTTTGAGCATCTATCACTATCGTTACAATTATCAAACAAAGTAAAAATTTGTTATTTGAATTAATTATCCGAAAATTCAAATTATAGTAAACTTACTTGGAATTTAAGAAGCTAAAAACAAAATCGCAGCAGTATCATTATTTTGAAACAGATTTTTTTGCTAATATTACTTATAAAAAACATATTTCAGCGGTTCCCGATAACACAGTATTTTTGTTTAAGACTACCAAAAATAAAATGTTTCATATACAAATAAAAGATAATTTATAAAATTTAAACTTGAAATTAAAATTTTGAACGTTCATACATATAAAATTATTCAAATTTTTGACAGTTTATATTGCTTTCCATAAATTGCGAAATTCATTTTGCGTTTCGAATTTTATTTGAAATTGTTATAGGCTTTACAGAGGTTGAATTTGCGGATGAACTTGTTTTGCAAAGAAAAAATTTCATATATTCTTTTCGAGTTGTTGAACTATAAGAAATAAAATTATTAAGAGCCTCATAATTATAAAAAAACCTTAGTAAAAGCAAAGAAAGACATCCAGTCAAAGCAAAGATATCAGTAATATACGGTAAAGCAGCGATTAAAAAAGCTGTCACATTTTCATCGGATGAAAATATTTGCCTTGATAAACTATAAGTTGTCCGTAAAACTTGAGCCACAAAAATTAAAAAATTTACAACTAAAAATAAAAAAAAATATTGTATTAAGACACATGCTTATTTAAAACTTTTACTCACAAAGAAGTCTTTTCTCTTTAATATTTGTATTATTTGAAGATTGTTTATAAAAATAAAATTTAATTAAAGCCAAAACATTAAAAATAGCCGCAATAAAAGTCGTTGCAATGAAAATAGCTGCAGATAATAAAAAAATTAATGACGTCATCGCTGGATTTGTATAAACCATTGCAACGGTGTTACCCGGAGAGAATGCAAATATCCCATGTTCTGTTAGACGATAGCAAATATGAGCGAATGGCAAAATAAATAAAACAGGTGTATACCAATTTCTACGCCAAATTTTTTCATATTTTACTGGAAACCAAAGCAAAGTAAATCGATTAAAAGCCATAAGTGTGTGACCAAGAAATTCAACCACTAAGAAATAAGCAGAAATTAATAAATCCGCTGATGGAATATAATTGTCTTTTTTGAAAAATTCTGGGCGTAACAGAGGCATTCTGAATGCAATAATAAGCTAAAAAACTTTGGACATTAAAGAATAGCCAAAGAACTTGCAAATTTTTTTGAAGTATTTGTTGTTTTTTTAATTGTAAGACTTACAAGGAAAAAGGTAAATAAATCTGCAATTAAAACAATTCGAAAAATAGCATAAAATGGACCTTTGAAAGCTGTTTTTCGCTTACAAAATAAAAGCATCAAAAAGGATCCATGAAATGTGTAAATTACGACTTCAACAGCTGTTAAAATTATTAAATATTGAACAGATACCATTTTTTATAAACACAATAATAATAAACTCTAGAAATAACTTCTTTTTTTGACAATTTTTTTATCAACAGAAAAAACTATACTACCTGAAATGAATGAAATATAAATTAGTAATAAAATTTTTGTGGTGAGAAAAAAAGTGACGAATTAGAAAAATAGTATTCATTAATTTGTTTTCTCATGCAAAATTCTAAAGATTAATGAGTTCAAGTAGAATATTATTTTATCCTTCTCTATAATTTTCATTGTCTGTGCGTTCGTGCGTAGCTTCTATGCAAATTAGCAATTTCATGAAAACAAGTAAAAAAAAATAATGAAAAAGAGAAGAAAAGGATTTTGCATTCCCATTTCATGGAAATGAAATGGTGATGAGTGACGGTTTTCTTTTAAAGAACCATTAAGGACCTAATAACTGGGAAAAGATCCATGGGGCTAATATAAAAAGAAGGATCCATGAAGCTAATATCATAGAAAGGATTCATGGAATTAATAGCCGGGCAAGGATCTAATGACCAAAACCAAGATGGTGCTAATATCTGGGCAAGGATCCATGGAGCTAATATTAGGGGAAGGATCCGTTAGCTGAAGAAAAAAAAGAGGATAGGATCCAGAGATAGCATGGGATCGAGATAGGGCACAACATCCAAATTATAGATAGTTTTCAAAAAAGGGATATGATACAGTAAGTGAGAGCTATGCTAATTCATTTTTATTTTCTTGGCCGGCCGAAGGCCGGCGTAGCTTCTAGTACTTCCTAGTAATTTTGATTGTTATTTCGTTTGTCAATGGAAATTTATCAACACAAAATAAAAAAATTAGCATAAAAAAATAATTTAATTACACAATAAATGAAAATCATGTTTGCATTACATACAAACAAAGCCCAGAAGAACAGTTCTTTGTTTTGAGTTACCAAATGATGCAAAAGGATCCAAATATAAACAAAGGATCTAAATTTAGAGAATGGTAAAAAAAGGTTCATGGTTAATTCATATTCTATCGAAAATGTTAGGGAAATTTTTTGAGCAACTTTTAGGACATTTAGAAAAAATAAAATGCGATGTGATGTCGTTGAGATGCCTGCAAGTGCGAAAGACCTTATAGGAGGTGAACTATATGTAGTTGGGATTTTGCGTTTAAAAAAAAACAATGAAAAAAAGCTAGCATCATTAATGATAAGAATTTTGTAATATCCATTTAAAAGGGGACGAGAATTAAAAATTAATTCAATATGTGTGAGAAAAATTAATGTCACGATATTTTTTAAATTGAAAATATAGCCATATTTATATATGTGGGCGGTTTAGAGCCCCGCTTCCCACCTAGTTTTATTTATAAAAGCCAATTATGTCTCAAACAATAAAATATTATATAGTATTCAATCAGAAACATCAAATTGGCCACAATTAAACTTGTTTTGTTCTGTTTATATACTAGAGTTCATAATAATCATTACCAAAAAAAATTAATTAATTTTATAAAGGTGGGAAAGTATAATTTTTTTGTTCTATGCTGCTTGCTTCCTTTTATAAATAAATAATAATTAAAATTATGAAATATGCTTACAAAAATAATTTGTTGGGCATAAACTAAAAGAGATCATGGTTAAATATTTTCCGCTTGGGTAAAATCTTTCCAATGTGTTTTCATTGTACAAAAAATTCCAAAACACAAGATTTATTTTATTAATAAATATTGACTTTAATTTTTACAATTCTATGAAATTATGTGGTTCCAAAAAAGTGTAAAAAAGATTTGCATAATTTCTTTATAAAAAAACTATTTCAAATGAGTAAAGAATTTTTTTCGTAAGTTTTTTCTGTTTTCAAACAAGCATTTTTTTGACAAAAAAGTGACTGCTTTCTTTCACTCTCTCTTTGTTTGAGTTAACAAACAGCTTTAAGCGTGTTGTTTTGCTGTTTTTGTTTACGTTTTTATTTTATTTCGTTATTTTGCAACAGAAAAAAATAACAAGCTGTCTGTTTTTTTTTTGCTTCTATTTTTCCTCTTATTGATTTTCGGCTTAAAAATATCTTCAATTTTGTCGTCGCTTTATTTTTATTTATTTTTTTCTCACTAAAGCTTTTATTATTAAAATATTAAAGAATGAAACCAAAAAATACGAGTCTATTCTATCACAATTCCTTAAAATTTTTTTGGTTGAAAATTTTCGTTTGCTTTTTTCTAGCTATTTTTTAGCAACTCTATGTTGCATGAATTCTTTACTGATGAAAACAAATTTTATGTTGATTATTTCTTCGTTCATTTTAGTTTTCTGTTTTTCTTATTAGCAATTTTTCACATTTGAAAGGTTCGACTTTCAGAAGCGGCGCGATGAGTGCTGATCAAAGCCAAAAACATGCAGGGAAACCCGAAGGAGTGGATATAATACCTTTGTTAAAAAAAGATGGAAACACTTATTATATTTTGGTGAAACAATTTCGTAAATCAATTTCTCAATGGATTATTGAATTTCCTAGCGGCTATATCGATGGCGAAGATAATTCCATTGAAGACACAGGGATTCGAGAATTGAAAGAAGAAACTGGGTATACCGCAAATCGAATAATTCATTACACTTCCAAAGGCTTGGTTATCCATCCAAGTAATTCATCTGATTCTGATGCAGTTTTAATTGTTGAAGTTGATGGAAATGACTCAAAAAATAAAAATCCCAAACAAAATTTGGATGATGGAGAAAAAGTTGAAGTTTTATTAGTGGAAAAGGAAAACATATTCGAATATTTAAATGAAATAATTAAAAATGGTGGAATTGAAATTTCAACAAAACTTTATTTTTTTGCTCTTTCTACTATTCTTTGAAAAATAATTTTAGTGGAAAATAAAGAAATTTTATTTTAATACTTTTATTTCTTTTAACGTCCAAAAACATCAAAATTTTTATAATTTGATATTTTGGCTTAAAAAATGTGTAAATTTATCCTTTTTTTTAATTTCATTATAATTTGATAAACAAAATACATACGCATTTAAAAAAATAAAAAATAATAAAGTACAAATCAAAATTAAGTACGTAGTTTCACATCCATTTTCATTCGGCTGACAGCAATCAGCGGGTCGTCCGTCTTGAACCAATTCCTTTCTGTATCTTTTTTTCTTCTTCTTTTGCAAATTTTTTGTTTACCGATATTTATTTTCTAACGCGATGAAAGTAGAGAATAGTTTATCCATTCGTCAAAGGAAGAACCAACAAATTGTTAAACTTCGATTTTATCTTTGAATATGATTTGATTTGATTTGAACCTATAAATACAGCAAATTTGACACTACAAAGTTAATATCAAACTAAAAATTTTTTATGATGAACTTTAAAGTGCAAATAATTTGTTTGCTTTTTTTGTTGCTTGCAATTTTAACTGTGAATTCTCAATATTCGTATAATAATAATTATTATTATCGAAATTATGGTCAACAATATCAACAACCAAGCACTTATGGAACCCAAAACCAAGGCGGATATACTGGCTACAATTATCAACAACCATCCACTTACAATGGATACTACCGAGCTTCCAACGGCTATTACTATCCCAATAGTGCCTACAGTAATAATAATTATTATTACAACTACCAACAACCCTCGACTTATAATGGGTATTATCGGGCTTCAAATGGATATTATTACCCCAATAGTGCCTATAATAACTATTATCAAAATACAAACTCAGATGGAAATCGATTTGCTGGACAAACTTCTCAAGGATATAGTTATAATAATGGAAATATTCAAATTTGTGCTCCTAAACTCAAATTTTGTATAAGTGGATATTGCACAGTTAGATGTGGTTCAGTAACATATCAAGGTAGCAGTGAAAGTATAGAACATTAAAGGCCCAAGTGACAAAAAAATAATTTCTGAATTCAAAGGAGGGAATTCTTTTTTTTTCTTCAAGTTATCTGTTTTTGTTGTTTTAAAAAATAAATGTTTTTAAATTTTATAAACAAATATTTTTACAATACTTTTTACAAAAAATATTTCAAAATAACTTTTAAAAATTCTCTTTGATGAGAAAGAGAGAAAATGATATTGAGATTTTAAGGCGACAAAGACAAGATGGACAAAAAAATTAACAAAGCTTTTTTATTCAATAAACTTTTAAGTTTTCTTTTAAAAAGGTTGAGCTAAAAGCAACAACCAAAAACATATTTTTTATCTTACTTTTATGGATAATAAATATTACGATTGACTATAAAAATTTATTACAAAATTATATTGATAAAACTATTATTGCAAGTTGCAACTACTAGTTTAAAAGAAGATTTTTTTTCCACCATATATTTATTTTTTTAATTGTCGAAATTGGTGTGCATTAAAAAAAAGCTCAAAAAATTGCTAATAAATAAATATGAAGTGGATTTAATACATAAAATACACAAATCATATATGTAACCCCGTGGTCGTCTCTTTTTTTTTTTCTTTTTTTTTATTTGTGCATTTAAAATTTTTTTAAGGATTCAATCACAAAAAATACATAATTAATTTATTTTTGTTGTTGTCTTTTTAATTTAATATACCTAACAACAACAACAACGATCATTACTACTATGATTTATAAGTATATTTAAATATATCAAAAAAAATAATAATAAAAATATTGCACAATTTTAAATAAAAAAATTCAACGAACTTTTTTTGTGAAACTCTTCTTTTTAATTTTTATCCATATATACATAAAAATGTATCGACATTAAGTGAATTGGAAGTAACGGGATTAAGAGATAAAAGGTTTCCATAATCATCGCAGGTGAGAGTTTGGACTGTTCCGCTGTTAGCAAAAAGTAAGTTATTAGTTAGAAACTAAAAATAATAAAATTAACAGAAAATTAATCAAAAATTTTATATGTGACAATGGAGAAGCAAAGCCCACTCCTAGGAAAAGATTATTTTAATAAAACTTACAATTAAAAGTGTTTGAGCAGCCGTTGCTGGAGCGGTGCAAGTTACTGTAAGAACAACACATCCAGCAGAATTTTTTGAAAGAGTTTGTGACAAAGTTCCAAAAAATGTTTGTGGTGGAATTATTGCAGGGTCGGAAAGCACTGGAAGTTCTCCACATGATCCACATTCTGAAATATTAGATTTTTGTAAAACCATGTCAATTAAGAGTAAAGAAGGGATCCATCCTAGAGGATTGTTAGGTGGAGGTTAGAGTTTTTTCTCTCTAGGCGGGGAAAGATGGATGGATTTATCAGTTATTTTTGAAAAAACATACGCGCACCAGCAGCTCCGGGACAAACGTCACCTGGATGGCTTCCAAGTGAAAATTTTAATAATAAAGCCAAAAATATGAATGAGCGTATCATCATTGCTGTCATATTAAATTGCGAAAAAGTATTATACTTCAAACAGGATTGTTGTTGATGGAGATGGAATGTTGTAAGAAATAAAATAAAAAAAAAATTCGCCACCTTTTATACTTAATTAGCAGCAACAATCCAGAAAAATTTATATTGCAAAGAAAAAAAATATATAGAAAAAATGATATTTTATTGCTTTAGGCAATCGACGATAAAAATCTTGAATTCATTGTGGTTTTTGCTGCTCTTGATTAAATTTATATTTATTTTCACCTAAGGCGACTTCTTTCTTTCTTTTTTTTCGTTTATCATATGCTAACCTAAAAGATATCAAGTAACAAGTAGGAAAAAGATAACACGTAATGCATTTTTCATCGCTTCTTTCGCTTTGGAACGGGTAATTCGACTTGCAAAAAATTATCTAGCATCAAACTATAGAGAATTTTTCTTGTTAATAAAACTTGAAATAGATAATAAAAAAATGGTAAATCCCCGAAGGGGAAATAAATATAAATTTAGACAAGAGCAGCTAAAACAAAACCACAATGGATTCAAGATTTTTATCGTCGATTGCCTAAAGCAATAAAATATCATTTTCTCGATATTTTTTTTCTTTGCAATATAATTTTCTCTGGATTGTTGCTGCTTATTAAGTATAAAAGGTGGCGAATTTTTTTTATTTTATTTCTTACAACATTCCATCTCCATCAACAACAATCCTGTTTGAAGTATAATACTTTTTCGCAATTTAATATGACAGCAATGATATTAATACGCTCATTCATATTTATGGCTTTATTTTTGAAAATTTCACTTGGATGCATGTCCACCAATTGTGCTTCAAGTAAGTTATTATACGCCCTTACAGGGACAGGGCACCCAATTGCACTCGAGTATCGAGTCCTAGATAGCGCGTAACTCAAGATTTATGAGGGAAATCGCACCAAAATTTTAAAAATTTAATACAAAAATTTTTTTCGATATGGTACTTCCGAAAATTTGAGAAGTTTTTTTTGAAAAAAAAAACCAAGAGGTGGATCCTTTGCTTCAAATGGAAAGCGTAAAATCTGAGAAATTATCGGGATACCGTTCCCATGTATGATAGTTCAGATAAATTTTCAATAAAAAAATATATATATTTTCAGAATGTTCATCGTGTACCCAACCTACTGTTACCACTGGATCAGGCGTTATTGGTGCTGGAACAGGCCTTGGTGATTTAACTAATGTTCCTATAACATTTACACCTGGAACCGATGCAAATGGATGTAGTACTCTTCAAATGACATGCTCGGCTGCGACAGGTTTTACTGAGGTTATTCAATCTGTAAGTATCGAAAAAAAACTTTTTTGCCATGGTTATCAAAAAAATTCTGCTCTCCCATAAACCCAATCCTGAATCGATAATAGCAAACAAAGCTACTTTTTTAGCTTAATTTTAACAATATATTCTATGGATTCGTATACCATACCACAGCTAATCCTCCACCATCATTCACTCAAAGTTTGACATGTGATCCAAGTGGAAACTATTTTTATACTTCCACCGATGGCAGCACACATTTCCCTGTCAATAAAGTTGAATGCGTTCAGGTTTAAATTAATTTAAAATTTTCTTGAAAAAAAAACAAGTATCAAATATTATTCTTTGTCAATGTATTATTATAATTTAAATGAATGTTATGTATAAATACATGAACGTTTTAATTTAAAAAATAAAAAATGTCGTCTTGTTTTGTTTTGTGCTTACAGTTTTCCTTAATTTTGTAAAGGGGTAAACCTAGCCGATATATATGCACAAAAACTTGAGCCAAAAATATTATACAATACAGAACTTAAAAAATAGAAAATTCAAAAATTTCCATTTTAAAACGCAAAGCAATATTCTTTCTTTAATATTTGTATTATTCAATTAAGTCCTCTATCCATCGATTCTTTAACTGACCAAACCAAATTGATATTTTTTTGTCAAAAAATGAAAAAAGTGGCAGAGTTTAAAAAAAGATAACTCGAACATAAGTTTCTTCCTGTATTTTTTAATATGTATCTCTAAAGATTTTTTGGTTTAACATATTTTTTTCTTTTTTACTTAATTAAATTGATAAACAGAAAATAAATAAATGCAAATAAAAAAACGGAAATAATGTTCAAGAACAAAAAAGTATGTACGTAGTTCACACCCATTTTTATTCGGCGAGACTGCAATCAACACGCTACATTCTTCCTTTTGAACCAATTTTTTTTTCTATTTCCTTTTCTCTTTTTGCACGTTTTTTATTTTGTTTACCAAAATAAATTATTTTTTTCTTGCGCGAATAAAGTAGAGAATAATTTACTGTTCTTCGCCAAAGGATGGACAGCCGCTATCATCAATAAACTGAAAAATTAAAGTTTAAGTTTATATTTTTAAATGTGGTTTGATTGGAATGACCACAAAAAAATTTACTATAAATATTCTCCGAAAATGGCTACAATATTTACCAGAAAATCCAACTAAAAAAATCAACGATGTACTCCAAAGTGCAAATAATTTGTTTGCTTTTTTTGTTGCTTTTTGTTTTAGTTGTTAACTCGCAGTATTCATACAATAATAATTATTATTATCGAAATTATGGTCAACAATATCAACAACCAAGCACTTATGGAACCCAAAACCAAGGCGGATATACTGGCTACAATTATCAACAACCATCCACTTACAATGGATACTACCGAGCTTCCAACGGCTATTACTATCCCAATAGTGCCTACAGTAATAATAATTATAATTACAACTACCAACAACCCTCGACTTATAATGGGTATTATCGGGCTTCAAATGGATATTATTACCCCAACAATGCATATAGCAATAATTACAACTACCAACAACCCTCGACTTATAATGGGTATTATCGAGCCTCAAATGGATATTATTACCCCAATAGTGCCTATAGTAACTATTATCAAAATACAAACTCAGATGGAAATCGATTTGCTGGACAAACTTCTCAAGGATATAGTTATAATAATGGAAATATTCAAATATGTGCTCCTAAAATTAAATTTTGTTTAAGTGGACGTTGTATAACTAGATGTGGTTCAGTCACATATGAAGGTAGCAGTGAAAGTAATGAAAATTGATGATTGACATGGATTTGAAAAATAAATGTTTCAGATGAAAATTTAATGTACACCGTTTCGATTATTTATGTTTTGTCATTTGACTTTCTTTTTTTAATAATAAATAATTTACAAGCAAAACATATATATATTTTTTAACAAAATTGTTTACAATGATTTATAAAAATCGAAAAGATTTATTTATTAAAATAAAAAACAACTATCAAAAACAAAGGAATTAAGTATTCTTGATACCTAAATATTTTAACAAAAGGTAATTTATTTTTTGGATGAGCAGCGAAGTACCTCAACCGTTAAATATTTTTATTTAAATCATTTATAAGAATTTCAAAATAAATTTCTAAAATGAAAAGTGTCTAAGCGGAAATTAAAACTAAACTTAGTAATCAAAGGACTAAAATAATTTCTAACAAAAATTATAGAAAGTTAAAGCTTATAAAAGAATAAATTCATGAATAAAGAATTTAAAATTATGCTTTTAATATTAGTGTTCAGATTTTTGAAGGTGGTATTGACTTTTAACATTAGTGAAAGCGCGAAAAGGTGAACGATCCAATTGTTTAATAACAAAAACTTTACACCATTTTGAACTTGGTAAACAAATAATTTTATCATTATCACGACGTTTATTAATAACGAGCTTAAGAATATTATTTTTGCGTAGAGGACAATCTTCTTTTAGAATCGATGCAATAAGTTCATTATTAAATCCAGGAATGGATCGAAGTTGGAGGTGAGTTAGGGACTAAATTTTTTTTGGATATATTCTACCATAAATTCCACGAAAACTTACTAAACATTCTGTTATAAGTATTCTAATAATACCTTCATCAAAAAATTTGGTCCGAAAATAACTAATCGATAGATACTAAAAATATATAATTAAATAAAATAGAAAAAACACGATTTTAAAAGGTACATACTTCAAGTTGACAGTGTTGAACAACTTCGATCACTTTATCAAGATTTTGACAACGATGGAAATCACAATATCGTAGAGATTTAAAAGACTTTAATATATCCAAAACATCAGAAATTTCGCTATCAGATTTGTTCTCAAAGTTTAGGTTTAGAGATTTTAATTTTGGACAATGTTGAAGAGTTTCCAAAGTTTGAATATTGACATAATTTTCATCATGCAAACTAAGCACTTCCAGTTCTTTAAATTTAGAAAAATCAATAAATTTTCTTCTTCCTTCTTCTCTCATATCTGAAATCTGCAAAAACTTAAGTTTCGAAAAATTATTCAACCAGTTATTTAAATTGGATAACCAGTTGTCAATATCATCCAAAATCAAAGTTTCAAGGTTTTTTGCATTTTCTGCAATAAGATTCATAGCTCCAA
The DNA here is from genome assembly GCA_028622995.1 of Panagrolaimus kolymaensis. Classification (NCBI taxonomy): domain Eukaryota; kingdom Metazoa; phylum Nematoda; class Chromadorea; order Rhabditida; family Panagrolaimidae; genus Panagrolaimus; species Panagrolaimus kolymaensis. The sequence goes on along the minus strand of JAJQJQ010000318.1, from coordinate 12,929 downwards.
AAGTAAGTGAAGTGCAACCAGAAATATTGAGATACTTTAATTGTGATGGAAGGAAATTGAAAAAATTTGTTCCATTCAGGTAAAAATTCGAAGAAATATTAAGATATTTGATATTTAGGCAATGAATCAAAATATTTTTTAAGCCTTGTTCCATTCCTGATGATTCTCCATAGGCTTTAAAATTTAAAGAATGTTCTAAAGATATTTCTTCCAATAATGGACAGAAATTAGCAATATTTAGAAGATTAGTTTTTTCCAATTCAATGTATGATACATTAAGAGTTTTAAGTTGAGGTGTCATAGAAAGTAGCGAGCAAAATGGTTGTTTAAAAGATTCAGCATAAACTCTAAGATCAAGATGTTGAATTTTTGCACGAGAAAAGATCGCTTCTAACTGAAAATTTACCTACGATTATTTTCTTAATCTTCTTAATTTTAACTAACAGATTTATTAATAAGATTATGTTGTTTCTTTCCATGGCGATATGTGAGATCATCGCTTGAAATCATTGGGTAGTTTGTATTTTTAATGATTGTTTCATGGTTTAATGTATGATTTGTGGGCCAAACAACACTCAGCATAATCACTTGTAACCGCTTATTAACTTGTTCCAAATTGAATAAATCATCAAACGATACTTGATCAAATATTTTTACCTTCAAAAATAAATTACTTTATATTAATTTTTTGTTAATTATAGCACTTACAAATATTTCATTTGGAAGATTAGTTAACGATGCATGCTGGACAGATTCAGCTTCATATTCTTCTGCCATTGAAGAGATCTGAATCTTTGATTGCTTTCGGGCAGTCTAAAAATAAGCAAAAATCAAAACTAAAAAACTAAATTAAAGCTTTACCAATGGCAAATTATTTTCAAATTTTTCACATTTAGGCTTTAGATCAGTGTTGAATGAGCTTCCAGAAGTTAAACTATTATCATTATTTACGAACATGAATAAAAAAATAGGTTTGTGTCACCCTGATTAACTAAGTTTAATTTTAATTTGTAATAAATGTTTCAAAAATTTATTGTAAAAAAAAAAGAAGATTTGATTATACACAGAACGCCCAAAAAATTAAGAATTTTTAAAAAACTAAAGTTTCTCAAACATTAAAAAAACGCACTTTGATTGATAAAATGGAAGCATAATTTGTTGATTACAATAATGGATTTAGTGGGACTAAAAAAATTTAGTGGGTTTGTATATTATTCAAAAGTAGAAAATCGGAAGCAGAATTAATTTTTTTTGTTTTAAATTTTACCTCAATAAAATCGTAGATATTCTTTTCGAGTGGATGGATTAAAAAACAAAATACATACTCAAGACTTGATCTCTTCGAAAACAATATTGTTATAGTCTCCTTCCATATGTTCCTCTTCCATGTATGCTTGCTCATCAAAGATTTTATTTTTTTGCGTTTCTTGTTTTTAGTTTTAGAATAATATACAATTTTATTGGATTTAACAACTGTTTTATTTAAAACTCCCACTGCTTGGGCTGGAAAAATTACTTTTCTTTTTCTAGCCTTTTCACCCGTAATTATTCCATTGGTTAAAGTTTTTGTTATTTCATGTTATCGTCGAACTATTTTTAATACTATATTAAGAAAAAATAAAATTAATGGCACCACGCATTCTTCCCAACCTCAAGGTCCAATAAATGAGTTAATTAAATAATTTAATAAAATTCATTGAATTTTTTTATGGTATTTGAATTATGATTTTTCTTTTTTTTATTATTTTCTTTTTGAACTTTCCATGTACTTTGGTTATAATAATTTTTATTAAAATAAAAAATGATTTATAATGGTAAAAAACATGACACCTTGTAAAAAAAATTCAAGTGTATATAAAAATATGTTATCGAAATTTTTTGAAAGAAAAAAAGTAATATTGTCATATATTGGTGCTTCCCTCAACTTCCGTCCTCTTCTCATTCAAACTTCGCGCTCCTCTTGATTGTCCTGTAACGAAACAGCCAGCAAGATGGCAGCCTATTTACATACTTGTATTTGTTTTACTTCTGTCTCACTTTTGTAGTCGTAGTTGTGTGTTACATTATTGTTGTGCTGGTTGTTGTTTATCCTGAATAAAGATGTATGTGAATATGTTCTTGTCTTATTTGGAAGATCCCAGCTATAACAGATGCAACCAACTCCCAAGGACTATCTAACTAAACCTCGACGACACCAATATCTGTCACCGCGTGACAATATTAAAATAAATTGTTTTTTTTATGTCCATGAGATTTAAAAAATTTTTTGTTTACTAAACCTAAACAAGGAAATAGAAATAACTGACATAATTAAGAAAATTTTAAATCTCCAAATATTAAGATAAAATATTTTGGTATTAAATACAAACATAATAAAAAAAATTCTTTGCAGTCATAAGAATATCTTTGATTTCTTATTTTTTTAAACAGAGAATATTACAACTATTAAAACAAATAAACTAAAAATATAATTACTATCTTTGATCGAGTTTGATAATCTTCATTAAAAATTAAGACAAAAATTTAACAAAAATTATTGTAGAATTTTCTTTAAAAATTACGAGTATTTATTTATGTTTTTTAAAATAAAAATTAGGCTTTAATTTTTTCCGTTTTAATAATTTCAAAATTACATGTTTGTTAGTTTAAATCTGAATAAGCTGGTGGTGGCTCATGCAAAAGAGTTGTTGTCGCCGTCGGAGTGTTGCTTTCATGATTTTGTTGAATCAAAGACAAACCGTCGCTGCTATTTTCTGTTTCTTCTGAACAAACTATCATTGAATATGGAAATGGTACTACACTTTCCATTGAGCTGCTGTTGTATCCATATTTAGAGCGAACATGATTTCGAGTTTTTTGTTTGATTGCTGGATTCAATTTTTCATACACAAATAAAGCCACATCAATGTGGAGGATTTTATTTATAAAAAGCGCGAGTTTAGATTTTTCAATAAATGGAAAAATTCTAGGTCGATTTAAAGATTCATTTATGCTGCACCCTAAATAATTAATAAAATTTACAGATACATACCAAAGTGATTTTTCTATGCCTAATGTGGCATAATTTTTTTTTCTTACCTTTATATAGGATAATATAATCAAATTTTTTATATGGATTTAAAATATCAATGGTAATAGTTGGTGCCTTCACTAAAAAATTTATATTTTTCTTTTACTAAATCAAGCTCTTTATAAAACAAACAAAAAACATACTTGAATCTTTGAGTTTAGTAAAACAAATTTCATAAGTTCCACTTTCATCAATAATTTGTTTTTTAACAAATGAATTCATAGGTAATATTTTAAGAGTCAACCAATCAATTTCACATTGTTTTGAAATTAATGGAACTTCAAATATATATTTTGTTGCTGCTGCCATTTTTTTCCTTTACAATCGATTGCAGTAAAAAAGGTAAAAGAAAAAATAAATTTGAAGGATAGTTTTTCTTTTGAAGAGTGTCGAGTCTCTTGGAAAAAAGAGAAAGAAAAACTCTTCAAGTTCATCATCAATTTTATCAGTTTTTTCATGCACAAATAGAATTGATTTTTCTTTCCCTCTCTTTGTTGGCTTCAGCATTTTAATTTTTTTTGAATATAAAATTTTTGTTCTTATCAAAAATTTATTTTTAAAATAATGGCCAAATTTTATGGATAGAGCTTAAAATTTTTATATTTTTTACTAAAATAAATTCAAAGTAATCATCTACATAAATAATAAATGTGTGTATTATTTTTGGAAAAATGTTTTTTATTGTACTTCAAGTTCCCTTGTTCAAAAACCCAATAATTTTGAAAAAACTTTTATTATCCAAAAACAAGTTCACCAAAAATTTATAACAAAAAATAAAATAAATACTGTAAAAACGAAAGAAAGAACACAAGAAATTACTGATTATTTCAATTCATAACAATGATGTCATCATCATCATCTTCTTCGTCATCATTTCCTTGAGCCATATTGAAGGAATCACCTTCATCATGTTCATCAGAGTGGACATCAACATCATCTTGGTCATCATCGTCATCCTCAACAATTTCCTCGGCTTCCTCATCATCATCATCGAGGTCTTCAGCTCCTGCATCTTCATCCTCATCTTGGGGATAAATGGGAAGGCCAGAATTTTCATAATCTTCATAAGGTTCATCGTCATCATTATTTTCTTCATGAACAAAATTTGGGGGTTCTGGATAATTTTCTGATTCCTGGGTATCTCCATAATCTTGACTTCCTTCAAAATCAAGATTTGATTCCTCTTCAGGGACAATATTATTATTGTCTTCTTCCATGTGCTCTTCTTCAACGCCTCCTTCTTCCATGGATGGTGGACGATCGGTGACATCATTGGATGGTTCACCCACATCAAGAATATCGTCTGCAATGACGTCATTGCCTTGTTGGGAATCAGTGCTTTGTTCAGCTTGTTGTTCCTCATCTGTAAATAAAAATTTGCATAAAGAAATGTATCTTTCCAAAAATGATAATCTTACCAGATTTACGACGTTTGGCATCTGTATCCATTTCAGTATCAGCATCTTCTTGGGCTGAACGCTTTCGATTGGCTGCGGCGGCTCCACTACTTTCTAAAACATTTTGAGGGGTAGGCTGTGGCTGTGTTATTGCAGGTGGTGGTGCAGAAGCGACAACAATCGCTGCATTTAGGGATGCAATTTCTGCCTTTAATTTTTCATTTTCTTCCACCAATCGATTTCGTTCTTCATCAAGTTGCTTTAATTCAGCTTTTTGCTTTTCAGTTTTTTGATTAATCATTGAAAATTGATTAGTAATCGAATTGAGGCGCAAATTCAATTCACTGCTTTGACTCGCTTTAGCTTCAAGTTCTTCCAATTGCTTCTTTAATCCTTCATTTTCTTGTTTAAGCTCATCTGCGCGTTTATTTGCGTCCTAAATCAAAAAAAATTTATATTCTGTTTGGATTAATTAAAAAATGTGTTACTTACAGTTGCTTTTTGTCTCCATTCATGGAGTGCTTTTCTAACTGCCGGAGTTTGGGGACCTCCAGCTGGAATTGCAGCATTGGCAGAGCTTGTAGCAACTTCTTCTTGTAATTTTGTCTTTTCGGTTTCAAGTTGAGCGATTTGGGCCTTAAAAGAATTATTTTAGCAAAAATCTAACTTTAAAATTTTTTTTTGTCAAACCTTGAGTTGAGGTTCACTGGATTCAAAAGCTTGAACTTTATCACGATAATCTCTTGCAACTTTTCTAACTTGAGTTAAAGTTGCTAAAGTAGCTTTTTGTTTATTTAACAAATCATCTCGCTCTGCAGTTAATTGAGCCATTTTAGCGCTATCTGCGGCATTTGTGGAAGTTGCACCTTGAGCAATTTGCTTTTCAAGTTCATTGCATCTTTGTCGAGCATCAATCAAATCTTTTTTAACTTGGAATAATTCTTGGGTAATTGTGGAACATTTTTGATCGATGGCATTTTTAGCTTGAAGAATATCGGTATTTAAATGTTGCAAACGGGCATTCTAAAAAACGAAAAATAAAAATATAAAAATGTAAAAATGTTTGGGTGAAAATTTTTTTTAAAGAAACTTACAGCTTGGGTAAGACCGGTAGCATTTTGGCGAGTGGATTTTAATTCATTTTCCAATTCGGCTGCTTTACGTTGAACAATTTGAAGGGAACCCAATCGATCAAGCAATTCATTTCTTTCAATCGTAAGTTGAGCATTAGTTTGAACTTGTTTTTTAAGTTCATCTATTTCATGGGTTAATTCATGAATTCGTTGTTCATCGATATGAGCCTGAGCTTTAATTCGGGATAATTCTATTTCAGCTGCCATTCTCATTTCCATTTCTTTATCTTTAATTTTACGCAAAATATCAATCACGGTGGTTAAAGTATTATCGGAAGTGGAAGTTGAAGTTTGTTGAAGGGAAGAATTATCCAATGCACCGGATGAAGAAGTGTCCAATTGGCTCGAAGATAGGAGATTATCTTGAGTGAGGGCCTGAATTTTATCATAAAGGGTATTCATATTGAGTTTTTGTTCTTGATCCCGATTTTGCAAATCCTTCATTTCTTCATTCAATCGAGCTTTTTCCTTTTCAAGTAAAACCTAAAAATATTTAAATTAGAATCTTTTTTTAATTTCAATTCGAAACCAAAAAGATTAAATAAAATAAATACTTACAACAGAATTTCGAAGTCGATTAACAATAGTTTCATGATCGTTGGAAGCCGTTTCAAATTGTTCATTTTTAACTTTAAGTTCAGCTTTAAGTTCAGAAATTTGATTTTCCGCTGAAACAAGTTGATCATCCAACATTTTAACTCTTGCATCAACATTATCCCTTTCAGACTGGGCTTGTTGAAGGGAAATTAAAATTTCATTAATTTTTTGTTTCTTTTCTTCAACTTCCGCTTGAGCATCGGAAGCCATTTTTTGTAAAGTCGCCAATTGATTTTGATATTCTTGCCGAATGGAATCCATCGCGTGGTTATGCTTGCTTTCACTTTCATCGGCTTGGAAAACTTTGATGGTTAATTCATCGACGATGCGTTTAGCACTTTCCAATTCAGCTGTAAGTTCATCGCATTGGGATTGCAAACTCGTTTGTTGGTGTTTTTGCAATTCATCTTGGGATTTCATAGTGCTTTCAAAGCCTCCAGTTAATCTCTGCAATTCTTCAAGTTCCTTATCCTTTGCTTGAAGACGGGCTTGGAGCTCTAAAAAAATGAGGGTTAAAACTAAGATAAAATTCTCTGGAAAAAAGCTTACGATCCAGTTGCATTCGTTGATCAGAAAGTTGCTTTTCAAGATACAAATTTTTATTTCGAAGTTGTTGAATGTCTTTATTTAAGCCATCGACCGAGACATCTAAAAATTAAAAATTTATGAGTTTAAAAATTATTTTTTGGTGTTTTTTAAAAATCTTACCAGCTGCATTAATTAGATCCAATTTTTTCGCAGCTTCTTCACTTTCTTGCTTAGTTTTTTCGTGGATTTCTTGCAAAATTGCATATTGCTCTCTCTGATATTTGAGTTCAATTTGAAGCTTATCTTTAGCGGCAATGGCTTCAGAATGAGCAATATGAAGTTCACTATTTCGTCGCTCTGCATTGGTTCGAAGATCATCCGCAACATTTCGATAATTATCTCGTTCAACCGTAATCACATCAAGTTGAGATTTAAGTTGCTCGAGTTTTTCATGTTCGTTAGCTTTTAACAAATTTTCTAAACCTTCCAAAGTTAAATTCATTCTTTCATTCGATGAACGAGTTTCACGAAGGACATTGCATTGAGCTTCAAATAAATTTGCATTATTTCGAGCGACATCATATTTTTCGGTTAAAAGGTGATAATCCACTTTAATTCGAGTGAGTTCATCTTGCTTGGTAAGGAGCTCATTCGTGACTTGATCGATTCTTTTTTGATCAGAATCAAGTTGAGCTTTGTGTTTAGCAATTAGATCAGTCTTTTTAGAAATTTCTTTTTCCAATTCGTTAACTTTTTTGAATGCAGTTTCTTGATTTTTCTTTTGATATTCCAAATCACTTTCAAGTCTGCCATTAGTTAAACGAAGTTGACTAATTAATTCCATTTGTGAATCCACACGATTATTCAAAGCTCTAAAAAAAGGGTTGAAAAAGTATATAAAAAAATTTGAATAACAAAAAATGTAAAACTTACTCTTCAGTTTTTTGTTTGTCGTCCACAATATAATGGAATTTTTGTTCAAATTTTTCATATTTAATTTTCCATTCATTATTATTTGATTCTTGATCAACAAAATTTCGAGAATTATTAAGCGCTTTTAATGGGGATCGATGTTGGAGTCTCTCAACTTCAGCTTTATATCCATCTCGTTGCTTTTCAAGTTGATTAATAATCAATGAAGTTTTTTCTTGTGAATCTCGAAGAATTTCAATTTCATGAGTAAATTCAGAAAGTTTATTATGCAAACTTTCGAGCCTGAAAGCTTTTTGGATAAGTGTTTAAAAAATTTAAAATAGCAAAAACATACTCTTCTTGTTTGGCTTGCCGAATGGATTCCTCATTCGAACGTTTCATTTCTTCAAGTTGTTGAATTAAATTAATATTTTGTTCATGCAATTCTCGAATATTTGAAAATACTGCAATGTCATTTGCAGAAACATCAGGATCAATGGTGCCTGAATTATCCGCAACGTAGAGCAATTTTTGAACTTGTTTGGTTAAAGTTGAATTTAAACTTTGAGCAGATAATAATTCGGTTCGAGTAAATTTCAATTCTCGAGTAATATTATCAAATTCATTGCGTAAAAAGTTTCGATCTTCAAAAGCTGTTTTAAGTTGGCGACGAAGTTCTTCATTTTCGGCGTTAGCGATATCGTAATCTTTGCGGATTTGGAGAATATTGGGTGCATTCTTTTTAAGATCTGCAACCAAACTTCGAACATATTCTTCCATGTGTTCTCGTTTTTGGCGTTCTTCTGTAAGTTCTCCGAGAACTTTGCAATGTTGAGCATAAAGGGAAGTAAGAGAAGTGCCAGACGAAAGGAGTTCAGCCGCTGAAGCTGCAGTGGCAGAAAATGAAGATAAATCAGCTCCACCGGGGAAAGCTAAAATAAAAAAATTTCGGTAAAAATTAAGTTTAGATTTTTAAAGGTTTTTGATACCATTGCCTCCACCAAATTTAAGTAAATCATTAGCTTTATCAAGTTCATCTTGTAAAGTAATAATTTTTAATTCTCGATCTGCCACTTGATCCCTCGCTTCTTCAGAAATTTGTTTATTTGCTTCATTCACCGCAATCAAAGCTTCATCTTTATCGGTCAAAGCTGAGCGAAGTTCATCTTCATCATTTTTGAATGCTTCAATTTCAAGCTTCAAATTTTCTATTTCTGCTTTGTAAGTAGAAATTAGCCGATCTTTAACTCGTAATTCATTTGAAATATTTTCAACTGCAACATTTTTTTCATTGGTTAATTGCATTTTATGTTCCCTCAAATCTTTGCATTCATCTTCCAAATCCGTAAGTTTGGCACCCAAAGATTCATTTTGAAGCATTAAATCATCGATGGAATTTCCAAATTCTGCTGATTTGTTTGATAATTCTCGCTCAAAATGAACCTATAAAAAAATTTTCGGGATAAAGCAAAAGTTAAAATTTAGAAGGAAAAAGTCTTACAATTTTAAGGCGCAAAGTTGAAATAGTTTTTTCTCGATCACCCAATTCATTCATATACCATTCACGATTTTTGGAATACAACTCCTTTTCTTGAGCCCATCGTTCTTTATCATGCTGAAGCATAACTTTTTCTGATTGAAAATCATCAATTTCTGTTTGAAATTTGGCGATTTTATTTAAGGCTTTTTGATAATCATTTTTAAGGGTTGCAATGTCTTCTGGAATATATATAATTTTTAGCAAAAGTTAAATTTTAAAAAAGTTAAGGGACAAACCAGTAAGGGAACGCTTTTCATTAAGTAACCGAGTAGTTTGAAATTCAAGTTGCTCCTTTTGATGCCTCAATTGAGTATTTTCTGATTGCCATTGAGCTTTATCAACCAACAAAGTTTCTCGCTCTTTATCGATGCGAATATACATATTACTTTTTTCAAGGGCAGCTTTTTCTAAAAATAACAAAGTAAAAAACATTTTGATAGGCAAAAGTCAACAAACCTAAAGCTTGATTTGCGCCTTTAAGAGCATCATTTTCTTTAGAAAATTTATCAACATTTGTTTTAAAATCATTTACTTGCTCTTTTAAAACATAATTTTCACGCTCTAAAAAACGAACAAAAGTTTAAAAAATAAATAAAATGGGGAATAAATAATTTACCAAGTTGAGCAAGTTTAAGTTTAACTTCTTCACCATTACCGCCATTATCAGCCATGGATTCATCCATATTGGCTGCTAAAGCCGTAGATGTATCTGCAGCCATAATAAGAAGCTAGAAAGCAATATTCTAAAATAATTTAATCCGAATAACCAATAAATTGTTTGTTTGAAGAAAAATATTTAGTAGTTGAAAAATTGAATATAATTTGAAAGACGCCAAATAAAAATATTTAAAGAATAAAAAAAAATGTGCGCGAACTTCAATAAATAAATAAAAAATTTCGTGATAAGAAAACTTTTTGCGTTTGTTATTTCTCTTTTTCAGTAGTCTTTTTTTGTGGACAGGGCATTATTTATGGAAAGACGAGTGACCTTTACCTCTTTTCTTCCAAAAAAAGAAAAGAAAAAGAGTATGAGGGCTTTTCTTTGAGACTTTTCATAAATATTCTTCATTGCAAAATCAAAACAAAAGTAAGATCCTTATAGTGACAAAGCAAGGCTGAAGGCAAAGTATGAGGCTTTAAAGTTTAAACACTTCAATTTTATGATAAAAAAATAACGAAAATAAATTTGAAAAATTATTTATCTAAAAAGTGATTGCTAGCACAATACATAAATTTTTTAATACTTTCTCTTGTTTTTAAAGTTAATAATAACAAATCCTATAAATATCCTTGCGCATTTTTTCAACCAGAAAAAATAAACAAAAAAAACAACGCGCATAATTTTCTTTGGAAATTATTGTTTTGTTTTTTCTTCCTTCAGGTTGGTTTAGTTGCCTGCTGCCATTTTGAAAATAACGAAATCAAGCAGCAATGCTTTTTATTTTTTGGCTTTCATCTTTTATGTTTTTGAATCTTTTATTAATTTTTATTCTCTTTAGTTTTATAAATTAAAAGTTTTTTTGAAATTTTATTCAACACTTGAAAAATAGCGGATAATAAGAAAATCCTTGATCCAAATCTGCAAAGAATGCATTGATGAATAAAAGAAAGAAAGAAACTAATGAACGTAAAAGAGTAATTTTGTTTGAAAAAGCTATTTATTTTGAACGCCGACAAAAGTTACAAAAATATAATTGTTTCTTCTTTTTTTAACGTTTCAAATAAATTGTTTACTATTATTGATGCTTTTTACACATATATCTTTTGAAAGAATTTGTAATTCTTCGATGATTTTGAAAATAAATGAAATGGACAAAAAGTTGATCATGCTTTGGTGTCCTGTATTTTTTTCCAATATGTACAATCATCGTCATGTGAATCTTTTTTGTTATTGCTATTTTAATTTTGTTTTCTTGTTATTATGTTTTTGTTATTGCATATGAATAACAATTTTCTTGCCTTTAAGGTTTGTATAAAAGCGGTGTATTGTTAATGCTTTTAATTTTGTTATAAACATTTGAGACGCATAGAAGAGAATAAAATTATGTGTTGAAGTTTGAATTTAATAAAGACTTGGTTCCCTTTGTTTGAATCGGATTTAAGTGACAGTAACTTAAACTCGAAAGAAATATGCCTTTGTTATTTTATATTTAGTTGTTCACTTACCAGTGGTGTCACAAAAATTCTTTTCTATTTTAAAAGGCGATTCTTATTCGTCAATTTAATAAAATCATATCTCATTTTTCTTTCTTCACTTTATATGTTTTTTTAGGCTAGCCTGCTAGAAAATTGTCCACGATGGAAGGCCGTAAAATGGTGGATGGAAAACCCGGTGACCGCTTTAATGTAGCAGAAGATTTTGAGGGTAAATATAAAAATGCCATTGGAGTTCCTTTGCAAACACCACGTGGCCAACCTGTACCTATTCCAGATGGTACCGGCCCTCCGGCTGTAAGAGAAGTAGTTCGCCCTGATTTTCGCAAAGTTGATAAAAACGGACCAGTCTTTGGCAATGAGAAGTAATACTCTCAATGATTATGAATATGCTAAAATAAATTTTTTTAAAAATAATTTTCACCTTAGTATATTTTTTTGTGATCTATATTTAACTCGGTTTCAATATTTTTTATAATATGTTTTTTGTCAATAAACTTAATTTCTAAAGGACCACGTTGGAAAATTAATATCTGTTTTTTTATTTGTAATAAAGGAAAACTTGAAATTATGAAACATCTTGGAGCAAAAAAGTAGAAGAGCTTTCTGCTTTTTATTAAATTCTGTTCTCGTATATTTACTTTCTTTCACTCTTGACTTAGGCCATTATTTAAAAATAATACCACTCATTAGCTACATCCTCCATTTCAACAAGATCGATAAGAAGAAGTGACACTAAAATTTTATAACAAAAAAGTGTGGTGCTTTTATAATACTTTTTTGAAATCGCCATCAAGCAAAATAAAATAAAAAACAATTTCACAACTCAAAATTAGTCATGTCCGTGGGAAAGATGACATATCAAAGGTTATTAAAAAAAGAAAGTAAAGTTTAAAATTTTAAGATTTTGAAAAATTTTCTTGTTTTTTTATGCAATATCTAAAAAAGATGAAATTATATATGTTTTTCAAATGTGTTTAAAAAAGAGTAGTATGTAAATACTGTTTATTTTTTCCCTATTTCCCGCAAAATAAAAAAATAAAAGAAAAGATCTTCCAAATGTCTGTTTTAGGAGGTTTTTTTTTATTTATTTATCTTTGTTGTTGTTGGTATGTGCCTGTCAGCTCAAAAAAAACCTTTTGCCAGTCCAATTTTTCATTTCTTCCGCTTTTGCTTTTTTTATATATTTATTTATAAATATTTTTTTTGTCTTTTGTAAATCGATGTTTTCGATATTTAATAAAATTCGAGATTTGGTGAAGGCGATTAAAAACATTATCCATTTTAAAATCGCTTTTTTACATTTCAATTATTTAGAGCTAAAATAATAAGAAAATGCAACAATATTTGATCAGGCTCTAGCTTTGATTTCTTAACAAAAATAATCGTCACTGATGGTGCAAGAAACATAATAGATGCCTTTTCTTGGAAGAAAATTAAAGAAAATATATATTTTATATCAAAAATTACATTTGATGAATACGCTTCTCTTTTTTTATGGCAAGTTTCATTCCAAAAAATGATGCAATAAACAAAGATTTGAAAACAAACAACGAAAAAAGAAACAAATAGCGCTAAGGTGTGTCTGTCTTTATTTT
>JAJQJQ010000317.1:0-28950 GCA_028622995.1 Panagrolaimus kolymaensis | reverse complement strand
ATCACCATTAAAAGATGAATATACTGTGTTGGTAAATGTCACGCATGAAAAATCTAAAGGCAATTATGATACATATAAATCTAAAATAGATGATTGCCTTTCACTTTGTTCTAAAGCTGCGATAGCTGATGCAAAACCTAAATATTTATTGGATAAAGAAAAAAATGGAGAAAATGTTAGTTTATTTTTTGATAAAATAAAATAATTTTACAAACTCTTTTAAAATTAATAATTCCAAAATTTAAGCTTAATTTTTTTCCATAAATTCATTTAATTAATTTTGAATTAATACTTTTTTTTCAGACCTTTTTCTGCACTCACATAGAATGGAAATTATTTTTGGTTATATATTTTGATAAAAAAGTTAGTGAAAAAGAATCCACAGTTTTGGGATTTATTTCGGATATTGTTTCAAGTTTGAGATTTACTAAACTTTATCAAGAATTAAAGACACCTTTGAGAAGTGGAAATGCAACAACCACGGGTACAGCTCCACCAACGTAAGTTTTCGAGAAATATAAAAATTGCAAAAATAATTATTTTTGTTTCTATTTTTTCAGACCAAAAAATATGTAATACGAGGAAGTTTATTGAATCATTGGAGCAGTGTTAATTTGTATAAAAATTTTCTTAATCTTCGGGTTGTATTTTAATAATCGTAAAATTACAAAAAAAAATAAATAAAAATTATTATTTTACTTGATATTAACTCATTTCTACCAAATATGCCTCTACGGCAAACATTTCTGAATAAATAAAAAACTTAAAAAAATAATTAAAGATTTGTTCTGATTTCAAAGGACTTTTTTGTGAATATTCATATTTAAATTTTAAACACAAAAAATAAAGTAAAAAGTATTTATTTCTCAAAGAATTATGCTGCATTATAAAAAACTTCCATAAAGAATCAGAAAAATTTTTGTGGCCAGCAAAAAAAAAATAAATAGTTTTATAAAAATTATTTGTAAATTTTTTCCATAAAAAAACTTTAATAAGCTTTATTTTTTTTCCTCATGGATGTTTTTTAAAATTATGCATTGTTTTTTGATTTTAAAAAATTAATTGATTTTCGATCGAATCCATGTACAAATGGGTTTTTAATTTAAATATTATAAACCTATTATTTTTTCCATTTGGACACAAACTAATAATTTATTCTAATCTTCTTTTTCTTGTTGTTTTTTCAAACCAAAAAAACAGAAGTATTATAAATTTTAATGATGGAAAAACTTTTTATAGTTTGTGTCCCTTTTATTTCGCATTGTTTTAATTTATTTTAGTCCATTTTTGTGCAGCAAAAAAAAAATAAAAGAAAATTTAGAGTAAAAGCCAAAAATAAAAAAGAACACACACATCACAAAAATAAGGACACAAGAGAGATAGTCACTTTTGCTTTTTTCTTTCATGTCTCACGGACTTCCATTTTATTTTCCTTAGGGATTTGGATGAATATTTTTTCTTTCGTTTGTAAAAAAAAGATAAATTCAATTCTTTTTAAATTTTTATTTTTTCTTCTTCCGCGTTATTTTATTTTTGCTCGTCTTTTTTTTTTGTGGATTTTTATTTTTAAATTTTCTAATAATAATTCTTTTTGTTTTCAACCTCTTTTTTCCAAAATCTTTTCACTTTTTATTTTCAATAGTTTGATACAGAAAAGCAGCCTTTGCTGGTTAAATATTTGTCGAAAGCTTTGATGGTTTGGTTCAAGAGGATGATGATGAATAACGCTTATTTATTTTTTTATTTATTAATATTTGCACACATGCGCCTGCACAGAGCAAATGGAAAAGGGATTAACAAATTTTATAGAAAAAAATGATACATTTATTTTCCAAATTTTTTAGTATACAAAAAATTTTTTTAAAGGTCGGATTTTTGTGTTAACTAAATGTTTGAAAGAAATAATAAGTTACAAGTTTTTATGACGAGAGCTTTGAATTTTGTGAATTTTGTTGTTATTCATTCCAATTCAATCCAATCAAAATAAAACAAGAGACTTATAAAAATTTCTAAACTTCCTTTTCGAATATTATCCTTCTTACTTTTGTTTTGTTATTTTATTTCCTTACTTCTCAAGTTTCAATGAAACAAAACAAATTTATTTTTATTTTTCTTCAATGAATTTTTGAATGAATAAAGAAAAAAAGATGCGTGAAAAATAAATATACACCAGCCACCACCATCACAAAAGCAGCCAAGAAAAAATGAGAGACGGCGACGGAAAACAGAGGGATAAAATACATAAATTTACAACTGCAAAAGCAATGTTTTTGAAAGATGAAACAAACATTTTGCTTTTCTTTTTTCTCTTCCTCCTCTGCCAAAAAAAGAAGGAAGGCATTGAATAAGAAAAAGACGAACACGTCAAAAACAAAAAAATGTGAATCTTCTGCTTTTTTTTGTCTTGTCATTTTTTTGTTTTGTTTTTGGGTAATCTTTTTTTTCTTTTCTTTTTTTGCTTGCTTGTTTTTGGCGCTTCCATAAAAGCTTTTATTCTTCTTCGTCTTCTTATTTTCGTGTCAATGTTGTAGCCGTCCTCCATCCAACAACAAGTAAATAGCTCTGTGCTAAATGGCTTGCTTTGGATGGCCACATGGCATCCCCATTCTCCTTCTGCTCGCTTAACTCTTCTTCTTTATTTTACTAGTTTTTTATCACACAACAACCACATATTTTTAGATACATACATACATAGAGAAAAAGATTATTCCATCTTTACTTTTTCTTTTTTTTGTTGTTGGAGAAAAATAGAAAATATGCAATTTTTTGTTTAAAATTTTATTTATCAGTTTTAATTTTAAAAAAATACAAGAGTTAACGAAACTAATTATTGAATTTTTATAAAATTGCCAGATTTTGTGTTCAAATTCCTAGTAATAATAGAGTTTTTACTATTAGCTTGTTTGTATAAAAACACTTCAAAATTTTACTTTTTCACGAAAAAAGCACAAAAATAAAAATAATTAGCTGCAACAACCAACAGCTTACACTCCTTTTTTTGCCATACTTTTTTTCTTATCTTTATATATTTTTAGCTTCTTCTTCATATTTTTTCTTTTCTTCAATGAACCAAGCTTTTTGCAGTTTTTTGAAGAAAAAAAAACGAAAAAAATCATATTATTTATTTTTATTTTCTTCCTTTCATTTAAAATCGTTAAACTCCGTTTCTACGTTTTCTTAAAGTTTAAACTTTAAAGAAGGATTTTCTTTTCTTATGTTTTTTTTTGTATTGAAAATAAATTAACTTAATTTTCAAACTTTGTAAAAGAAGGAAAATATTTTTTAAAAGCAAAGAGTTTGCAGTTAAATAATTTTTTTTGCATTTGCAAAGTTTTTCAAAGAATCGGAAATCATCTTTCCTCGTATTGAATTTTTTTTGGGATTTATTAATTATTTTTAGGAGTTTTAACAAAAATATTTGACATGCATATTTTTTTCCGCTTTTTTTTATTATGAGACTAAAGAGTTCAAAGACTATTTATGTGTTTTTTACAACCTTTTTTTAAATTTCTCATCCAAAGTTCAAATCTCCTTCGCCGTGTATTTACAACCCCGGTTTTTCAAAACCAAAAATAAATAATGGGATTAAATTTCTTATTGCTTTTTTTGTTTGGCTTGGTTTGGGTTGTAAACAATATGTTTTCCACACTTTTTAAACCCATTTTTAGAATTACCTATTCGATATTTTATTTTTAGATTGAAATTAGTAAGATTTTCTTTCATTTTCATTTTTGGTATATTTTTAAATTTCTAGTTTTTTATCGTTTTTAAAACTTTTTTGTTTGTGAGCATCGGCGTCTTTCGTTTTCTTGACTCAATCAATCCACTATAAATTACGACATTGCCAGAGAATTAATTGTTCTAAACACAAAACAGCTCCACTTTTTTTCTTTCTTTTAGAAGCATGGTTGTATAAAATTTTTAGTCCTAAAATAAATGATTTTTTTGTTGTTGAGTTTTTGATAAGCATTTTTTTATTTAATGTTTTTGTATTGTACTTTTAAAACGTCTATCCTTTCTTCTTCTTTATGGCCTTTTCTTTCTATTTTTTTGTGTTTCGTTTTTATTTTTTGTTTGATCAAAAAAATCTTTCTTTGAAGAAGAAAAACTTTTGTCCGGTTTTATTGTTCAAATTCTAATAATTTTCAAAACAAAAAAACATTCTTTTTAAAAAAATATGATAATACCCATTTTTTTTCTTCTTTCCATCGATAATGTTTAAAAAAAAAAGAAAGAATGTTTACGGAAAACTTTTCAATCGAAGGCGGAAAAAATCATCAAATTTTTAAGTTTCGTCTTTTGTGAATGAAAAAAAAAATATTGTTTCGTTACTTTTTTTCTTTGCTTTTTTGCTTTTTGACCATCGAAAGAAAAAAATGAATGAATGAATCATTTTCTTTTCTTCTTTTTTTTCGTTTCTTTTGTGAAGCGAAGCAATAGCAGCGGCGCCTCTATCTTCTTCTTATTTTTCTTGGCATCACTCTTCTTCGTTTAAAATTTTTTCTGTTTGAAGTCTACTTGCTTGTTGCTGCTTGCTCGTAGTTGTTATTCGTGTAAAAAGTTTCCACAAACAAAAAAAAATAAATTCCTCTTTTCTTGAGTCACTCACCACACTACTATCATAATTTCTTACCCACTTTTTTTTCTTCCATATTTGGTTGGTTATAAGATGGACACTCTTTTTGCGTGTTTGTGTATGATGATCAATGGGAATTGATTTATTTATATTATTTACATAACTTTTTTTTGTTCCAAAAATTTGGCAATTAGATAGTTAAAAATATTGATAAATGGCATATTTATTATTTAAATAAAATAATTCTTAGTAACTTTTGTTTAGAAATTAAAGTATTCGATAATACAAAATTAAAAATGCTCTTCTTAATTTTAATTTTTTTTTTGTAATCATTTATTTTTTCTTCTTTACCCAAGTTTAGAAAAAATTTGCCACAAGAAAAACAAAACAAAAAAGGATGGATGCTTTAACTTTTGTTTAACTCAATGACTTATTCCTCTATTTTTTTATGGCTAAAATTCTTTCATTCATTTATTTAAAAACAAAACAAAAAATAACAAGTAACGGAACTCATCCCAACTCCTTAAGGGCATGCAACCGAGCGAGTGAGTGACTTCACGGAATCGGTTGCTTCTTCTCCCTTATTTTTTTTTTGGCATTTTTCTATCTTTTTTTTTCTCGTGCGTGTGTATTTTAACTTTCTTTTCTTTCCATTATTTTTTGTCTTCTCTAAAAAAAATATATATAACAATGTATTCTTCTTCTTTTTTTTATTATCTCTTCCATTTTAAATTTGAAACTTCCTTTTGCTTTAACAACAGCCTTAAAGACATTTTGGAAGAAAAAAAAAAGAAAGAAAAAACATGGGCAACAAAACATAGCTTTGATAGCCTTCTTCCCGCCAGTTGTGGACCTACCAAACTAAAGTCAGAAAGAAGGGAAGAGAGACATATTAGCAGCTTTTTTTGAGATGATAGCCTCCAAAAAAAGCCCAAAAAAAGAAAAAAAAACATTCCTAAACAAATGTTTTTCATTTACATTCTCGTTGACAATGTTAGTGGACTCCATCTTTTTTCTTTTTCTTTAAGTGAAAGGAAGATGAATGTTTATCAAAAAAATGACTACTTTTTTTTCTCGTCGTCGCCATCATCAAAGAAGACATTTTTGGCTCCTTTTTTTTATTTTATTATTTATTTGGAAGAGATCCCCTTCACTCTTATGTCATCGTCGTTGAGTATTACAGCTACCAAAAATAAGAGAAGAAAAAAAACACTAATTCTATATCTATGTTAATACACTCACTACCACCAAAAAAAAAGACATGAGCCACAACAACTGACTTTTTGGCGCCGCCGCTCAACAAAAACAACGAGATGACAATGGCCAAAGAAGAAATGACTTAGAAAACAATAAAAATATTTTTTTTTAAAGATGGATTAAAAAAAAATAGACGCAAAGAAAGTTTATTTTATTTTATATATATATTTTTTTTTGGAAGAAGAAAAAGAAAATTACAAATAATAAAATTGTCACGGGAAACACCAAAAACAATCCTAAAACTTTTTTTTCTTCGTGTTTCTTGTGTCCATATTTTTTTAATTTTCTCTTTTGACTGGCTTTTTTCATAAATCGAATTTCTTTTTTTTTATAAGTAATGAACACCCATTAAGCTTTTTTTCGAAAATATATGTATTTTTTACGTTTTTTTAAACTAACAGATGGCTTGCTTTTTAACGATTTTTTCTAAATTAAAAAAAGTTGTTTTAACTTTTAAAAAAAAACCTAACGATAAGTGATTTGACCTTTGCTTTTTTAATTATCTTAATGTATTTTTTTTCTTCTTTCAATCGAATGGATGATGTTAATTAAAAAAAAAGCTCCTAATTTTTTAAATTTTTATTTAAGTATTTTTGAGTCCATAATTTTTTAAATAAAAGAAAATTTTTAAGCTAAAAATTAAACTTTCGAATTAATTTTATTATTTTTGATTTGTTGATATTACTTTTTTTGATTTTCGAAAAAATATCAATTTCCCATTTTTTTTGCATCCAAAATCCTTGAATTTAATCAAGCTTTTTTCCATGATCGTCAAAGTTTTTTTGAGCCGTGTCAACTTTATTTTTTTTTGTTTTTGATGCCGACGATCTCCCTCTACCTCTTCAATTTCCACTTGAGTAAAACTTATTTTTGCCTCTCTTGTCTTTTTTTATTTTTAATTCTATCTCACTTTTTTTTCGCCTTTATGTCGGTCAACATCAGCTTCCACTTCATTGAATTTTTGTTTGAAAAAAAAACTCAAAACTTTTTGGTGAGACCCAATCAAATTGAGCGTTCAATCGGCAGACACGAGAGAGACAAAAACAAAGCAAAACAAAACAAAACAAAAAATCAGATTTGAATTTATTTTTTTTCACGGCTCACCTCTTTTTAATCCTCCTCTTTATTTTATTTCTCAGTGGCGCGGGGCTTCTTTTTTTTGAACAAAAAGGTAGCAGGAGCAGTGGAAAGTGAGTATTGTAATAACTTCCGGTGACAAAAATTTTGAAACAGAGGGGGAAAGAATGAGCTTCAATGGCCGCGGAGTTAGCGGAATTTTTTTTTATTTTTTATTAAGAAATCATAGAAAATCAGCACAAAAAAAAAACTGTAGATAAACTGAAATCAAAATCCACAAATTTTAATAAAACTTAAAAATACCGATATTTTTGTCCAGATCTAACAAAGGCATTTTGAGTCCTTTTTAAAATAAAAACTGAGAAAAAATATAAAATTTTGGATGTCAATGAGAAAATCGCATTTTTATGGCGCTTTTAATCTTTATTGGCTATGGTAATATTTGGTGCTAATATAAATACCAATAATGTTCAGTTTTTTATTAATCAATAAATTCATTTTTCAAATAATTTTTTAATTTATATTTTTTTCACCCAAAACAAAATCAAACTTTTTTTTATCATTTTCACCAAAAAATCAATCAATAAAAATGCCAACGAAAAAAGAGAGAGAAGTATGGATTTATAAAACCTTTTTCTCACTCTCTCGAACAACATTAATTTTGACCTTGATAATTTATTTATGTATTTCCGTCTCTCTACTTACTTTTTTTCCTCTCTCTCAACCTTTTCTTCCAACCCATTTATCGTGAACTCAAGCTGGGCTCGGACTCATAAACTCTTCTTCCAACTTCAACATCAACTAACTCTCTGACTAACACTAACTACTCAACTCAAAAATTTACATTCCATCATCACTTTAAAAACAAAACTTATATATATACAAAAACTTTTTTTTCTTCTAGGTGTTTGTCTTTTTTCAATTTTATTTTTCAAGTTTATCGCAAGCAAAGTTGCAAAATAACATCATCATCGTTTTTGTCTCGTTATTATTATTTTGAGAGAAAAGAGGGGAAAAGAAAAAAAGAGATACATACACATATTGCGCGCGAGAGAGAAAAAGAATGTAACTCTTCGATGGTTTTATGTTTGTCCGAAGAAAATAAGAACAAACACATACATAACAAACAAATATAAAAAAAAGTTTTATTTCTTCTATGTATCTTTAATTTTTTTTTGTATCGTCGAGGTTTGATTATCGTCGTCCGTTTTTTCTTTTCTTCTTTCCACAGCGAAGAAAAAAATCCATTGCACATCGCCTTCGAATTTGATTTCGACTCTCACACACGATTGAATATTTTTAAGACTCCTTTCCTCTCTCTCTTCCATTCTTGGTTGCATAGGTTTTGTCGGTGTTGTTCGATTTATCTATTCTCTCGCATACTTTTTTTTCTTCTTCTCCCCATCTCACTAACTAACTTGCGCGTTCCTCGTCCCTCCATTTTTGTATGTATGTATTTTCTTTCAAACCCTTAGCGTTCATCATTGATTTTCTCCGTCCTCTTTCTTTGCCTCTCTCTTTTCTTTCGCTAACAAAAAAAACTTTTTTTTAAAAATGGACGACAAACTTCTTTTGTAGAAAATAAAAACTTTTTTTTACAAAATAACAAAAAAAAATCAGCCATCCCAACAAAAACAAAAAATAAATTAATAGTGTGTTATATGTTATAAAGCGAGGGTGGTGAGGTGGAAAACAAAAAAAAAGAGGCAGAGGCAAAAAAAAAAGAAAAAGAAAGAAGTGTCAATGAAAATAATAAACTGTCGGTGTTGTTGTTGCGTTGAGTTGACTATCATCATCATCGAGCCCAATCGAAGAAGTATTGAGAGTTGAGGAAACACTTCTTTTTTTGCTATGAAGGAAGACTATTTTTTTTTCACGCTGTTTTTTTTCTTTTCTTTAGCTATTTTATTAGTTTTTGATGTCCTAAAAAAGTTTTTTTTCCAATTTTTTTATTGACTAACTAAAAAAATGGTTTTTTTTCCATACTTTTTTTTTTAAATTTGAGATCGATACCTCTCTTCTCTTTCCTCTTGAAAAATATAATATTATAGTTTTTGCTTGGTTGGTTGGTTGGGTAGTTGTGGAGGAAGGTGGCCTTATCGGGAGTGGAGATGGAGAAAGAGGAGCGAGAGAAAAAAGTCGATGAGTCAAAAAAAATGATGATGATGGAAGTTTTTGGTTTTTTTTTTTCTTTCGGTGTGTGCGATGCTAAACTTTTTACAACAATAAAATTCTTTTTTTTCATTTTGATTTTTTGTATAGTTTTTTAATTATTTTCTTGTTAATTTTTTTTAAATCGAACTCGTCTAGACGATTATTGTATCTTTATATTTTTTCCTTGCTTTATAATGTTAAAAGATAGTAAATATAATTTAAGGATTTATGTATATTTTGCATTACTATCAATGATAGTAAACATTTTCATTAAATAATTTTTATCCTTTGTGTTACTATCATTTGAAATTTTGATTTTTTCTTTCAATTATATTTTCAAATTTTCATTTATTTAAAATATTTTTCTTACTTAAAACAAAGTTATTTTAATGGATTTTTTCTTTTATTTTCAAGAAAGTGTTGTGTTGCCTCTATTTATAAATTTTTTTAACGTGTGCTTTTATTTCTTTTCTTTTTTTTCACAACCATTAAAATATTTTATTTTTCGCTATTCTCGTCGCCATTTTGTCACCGTCGTCGTTGACGTCCTTAAAAATATTATATATGTATCCCCCTGCTGCGCAAGAATGAGGTCGATTTTAACCCACATTTTTTTCTCTCTTTTAAATTTCTGAAAAAAATCCATGAAATCTCTGCCAGCCAACGAGCAAAAATAAAAATGAGCAATAAAATTAGTTTTTGGAACAAAAATAATTTTTTGTTTTGGTGTATTTTCTTTCGACAAATTTTGCAATTTTAAATGCGCCGTAAAAAATTGCAGAAATTATCGATTTTCTAAAACTTAAAAATTCCATTAAAAATCGAAAGAACTTTAAAACTTTGCTACCAAAACCAAAATAAAAAAATGAACACTTAAAAAACATTATTCAAAACTTAATTTGTCGTTTATAAAACAAAAACAAAAAAACATGCTTTTTTCTTTGCTTGTTTTTTGAATAAATTATAAAACTCTTTTTTTAAAGCTTTAAACCAAAGCCCCCAATGTTTTTTTTTGTCTTTAGTTGCAGCAACAAGAGAGATAAGATTGAAGAATGTGTTTTTTAGTTTTTTTTTTATTGAATTAAAGCTTCTTTTTTTCTTTCTTGAGTTTTTTTATAAAAAAAAGTCAGTTAGTCACATAACTAAAAAAATGAAAGAAAAAACACAAGATTTTTTTTACTTTGGTCCAGTTTCTTTCTCCTTCCTCATCTCTATTTTTTTTTTTTTGCATTGCATTGCGACGGACACTTGTTAGCTCTTTTTTTTCTTCTTCTTCGTCTTCTTTCTTGCAGTTCTTCTTTTCCCGCCACTTTTGCTTTTGACTTTTTTGTTTTGGAATTTTTTCCAACTATTTTTTTTTTCTTTAGCGTCACGTGTACGCTGCTACTTGCATTATTCTTACATACTTTTTTTGATTTGTTTTTTTTGACGTATATACTTGTAATTTATTTTTTGTTGCAAAAAATATAAGTTTAGTTTAAATAAGTTTTTCATTTTTTTTTTTCAGGGAGCTTTCACGATCACCAACCAACGAAGAAAGAAATTAGAAGCAGCAACCCAACAACCAACCCCATAAATATTATTTGGGGAAGGAAAACAAGAAGCCACTTTTGGAATATATAATTTCTTGTTTTTATTTTTTTTCAAACAAATAAAAAAGAAGAAACACAACGAATGATATTGTGTCATCGAAACAAAATTATCATTATATATTCTTCATATTCTTATTAGTTAAAAAAACTGCACTTAATTTATTCAAATTTTATTTTTCACTTTAAAAAACACACGAAACAAAACCAAATTCATCACCGCCAAAAAAAAGATGCCAAAATTTTTTTGTATGCCTTTTTTTGCATGCAATCGACAAGTGGATTCCCTTGATAAACGACAATGTAATTTAACAACCTTACCAAATGATATCGAAAGATATTCAAGAACTTTAGAAGAATTATTATTGGATATGAATCATATAAAAGAATTACCAAGGGTTGGTCGTCTCAAACAAACTTTTTTTTGTTGAGTTTTAGTTTGATTTATTAAAATGAATTTTTTTTTAGTCTTTATTCCGATTACATAAATTACAAAGGCTGGGATTATCTGATAATGATGTATATAGAATTCCACCTGAAATTGCACTTTTAACAAATTTAATTGAATTAAATGTTAGCCGAAATGGTAAATATTATTTTTATATATTCTTCCTCACAAATTTCTTTTGGAAAAATTAAAAAAAATTTCTCAAGAAAGCCAAAGAAATTTTTTTGCGGAGATTCAGCTGTCGATCATGACCAAAAAAGCACAGGATAAGAAAATTTTTAAATTTTTCGCTGATTTTATTTTGCTTTGATTATAATTTTTAAAAAAAACTATATATTCAGCATCAACGGGCATTTTTTAAAAAGTTTTATTAAAAAATTTTTTTAGAGGATAAATATTAAAAACAATGATCGATCGTTTGCTTTTTGAAAAATAATCGACAGCTTTTTCCACTTAATTTTTTTTCCAAAAATTACGATTCAGCTCGTCCCCTTCGAAGTTTATAATTTCCATATATACTTGTTTTTTGTTTTTAGATGTGAGTGACATTCCCGACGAACTAAAATCATGTAAAATGTTAAGAATATTGGATATAAGTTCAAATCCAATTGCAAGATTGCCTGATTCCATCACTCAAGTTACATCATTGACCCATTTAAATTTGAATGATACTTCGCTAACAAAATTGCCGCAAGATTTGGGGAATTTATGTAATTTAAAATCATTGGAAGTTCGAGAAAATCATTTACATAATTTACCTTCCACCCTTTCAATGCTAATACATTTACAACGATTGGATGTGGGTCAAAATGAATTAGATGAGCTGCCGAAAGAAATATCATTTTTAACTTCACTTCAAGAATTTTATTGTGATGAAAATCATTTAGAAGAAATTCCAGATGGAATATTAAAATGCAAAAATTTAGAGCAAATTGATGCATCATCAAATAAACTAATGAAATTACCAGAAAATTTGGGGAATTGGAAAAACTCACAGATTTAACCATTTCACAAAATTGCTTGCAATCTCTTCCATCTTCAATTCGACATTTAAAAAATTGGCCATTCTTAAAGCGGATAATAATAATTTAACTTCGCTCACTCAAGCGATAGGCTCATGTTTATCTTTAATGGAATTATATTTAATGCATAATTTATTGCATGAACTTCCATCAACGATATGTAATTTAAAAAAGCTTGAAACTCTCAATGTTGATAAAAATCAACTCACCACCATTCCAACTTTAATAGGGCAATGTGAAAATTTAGCTGTATTTTCGTTGCGAGACAATCAAATTATGGAAATTCCATTAGAAATTGGAAAATTATCTAATTTAAGAGTATTAGATTTATGTAATAATCAACTTCGATATTTACCTTTCACAATTAATGTTTTATATAAGCTTCAAGCACTATGGTTAAGTGAAAATCAATCTCAAGCTATGCTAAAATTTCAACAAGTTCAAGATCCACAAACTCAAAATCGAGTTCTTACTTGCTATTTGCTGCCTCAACAACAAGGCCACGTGGATCATGATAAACATGCATCCACTTCGATTAAAGCATTTATTGGTGGACCTAAAGTTCGATTTGATGGAATGGAAGGTGACACCACGATGGACGATGAAGGTGGAAATGGAGAAACAGGAAATTTCTCTCGTCATGATACTCCTCATCCTAAACCACCCATATCTGGGCAAAGTGGAAAACAAAAAAAGACTTCCATTGATGGGCATGTAATTCATCATGAAGGTGGAAGTGAACATCCTAAAAATATTATTTTATCTTCATCTTCAAGAAAATCAAGCGTTGATAAACAACAACAACCTTTATTGCCCCAACAACATCATTCCCAACAACAACAACAAAATGGTCCTCGTTCAGCTTTGAAACATCCTTCTGTGGCTCAACCATTTATTGAATCTCCAACAACAAGCGATAATAATAGCGTTTCGAAGGTTGGTTTTCGAATTAAATTTTTTTGTTTTTTGTTTTGCTTCGGTGAAAAAGAAAAAAGTCTTTTATTCTTTGGAAAAGCTTTGGAACTCTGAATTCTTTAGAAAAAAAAAGCTTTTTGAAATAAATGAAATAATAGTAACTTTTGTATTTCTTAGAAAAAATGAAAAAATTTACATAAAAGTGTACAAAAAAAAGTTTCCTCTCCTTTGAGTCATGCTTATGCAAATTTTAGAAATTAAGAAAAATGTTTCAAAGCTAGCTAGCTTGGTTTTTTTTTATTCTCTTCCTTCTACCCTTTTTTTCATTGCACAAATTACATATTTTTTTTAATTTGGACATTTTTGGGTTCCATTTTTATTGAAATTTTTCCTAATGAAAACAGTTTGATTTCCCCGAGTGATAATACCGCGTGAAGTAATAATGATTATAATCTTGACCCTTCTTTCTTCTTTAATTGAAAAAAAAACTCTTTATTTCCCCAAACTTTGATGATTTAAATTAATTTTTAATATATAATTAATTCTATGTGACATTATTTACTGATGAAAAAATATATGAGAATTATTTGAATTTTGTACACTAATTTTAAAATAAATAATAATACACTTTTTTAGAAAATGGAAAAGAAAGAATAAAATAAAAAAATTTTTGCACTGGCACTTACTAACTTTTCTAAACATTCATTTTTTAATATAAAGCATAAATATCAAAAATCTGAGTTCTGCGAAAATTTAATTTAGAAATTCAAAAAAAATCTGGCAGAGTTTTTGATTTAATTTCCACTAAAAAAATGCAGCAAAATATTTAAACTAATGCTTTTTTTAACACATTTTTTCAAACCTAAAAAATTATTTCTTTTTCTGCTCATCTGCACGCCACCCTTAATTCTAACATTTTCACCTAAATTTTTTTAAAAATAAATTAATGTCTCACAAAATAATTTAAATAATATTTTTCTTAATTCGCGAAAAAAGAAAGTTATTTTTTGCACCTTTTACATTTTTAAAAATGAAAGCTATGCAAGCGGGGTATTATTTTTTTTATGTCCGCTTTTTTGTTTTATAGGTAGCAAACGATATTTCAAAATTTTCAACAACAAATTCAACATCTGCTGCGGCAACGGCGATAAATGGTCGAAAAGCAGTATTATTTCAAACTCCAAATAATAATACTCCTTCCACATCTAAAACCGGAACAGCAAATATATCATCATCGGATGAAAATGAACCAAAGCTTCGCCGAATAAATACGCCACATTATAAGAGTTTACGTGGCTCTGATTCCTCTTCCTCAGGTACACAATGGCCTAAGGTACACCTACCAACCAAAAAATGTGCACTATCCTATATAAAAAAATTTTTTTTGTTGGTTGTTGAAACAGAAAAATGAAAAAAGTCGCTAAAAATGCAAAAAGAAATTTATCAAATGTGTCTTAAAACAAAATATTTTTATTTATTAATTCTCATTTTACATAATTTGCATTTTTTTTTTTGAAAAAGAGACACTTTTTAATTTCAGCAACCATTAAAAAAATATGCCTCTTCCACTTTTTCTTTAGTTTATTATCCCATATTCTCCTCTGTCGCTGTATAATTCTTTTTTTTTTCTGTTTGTGTTTATCCCACCGCAAATGTGAAAATGTTTCCGGGTGATGGGAATTTTTTGTGTGACCGTTCCTTTGCACATGCACTAACCTTTATTTACATATTTTTTTTTATTCTTCCTTAAATGTATCGTTAAGTTTTTTTTCTTTAGCTTATTATAGCTTTAAATGTAATAATATTAAATCCATCGTAACTTTATGCTTTATTTTTTTCTTTCTTTTTTCATTTTTTCTCGTAACTCTATTTCCCCATCTCTACCTATCCCAAAATTAATGGAACTGAACTGTTGCGGCAAAAAAAATTTTTTTGTTTCGCTACCAAAAAGATTTTTGATGATAAAACATTAGAATTTTGGTAATAATAATTCTGATAATTTGCGACAGTTCTGTTTCCATAGTAATAAACCCAAACCTTTTCCTTTAAAAGAAAAAGCTTTGTCCAGATCAAATTTTAACATTGGTTCAAAAACTCTGGACATTGTTTTTTTGTATACATATTTCCCCAAAAACATTTCCTTATTTTTCTAAAAAAACCTTAGTTTTTCTTATTTTTTATTTTTTAGTTATACCTTTTTCCTAATTTTATTTATTATTTTTAGGGAACAACCCACGAACTTCCTCAAACATCCCAGCAACAACAACATCAAACAACGCCATTATCGATTCGGCAACAACAACAACAGCAACCCACATTAATAACAACCCCCCATCAATCCCACCCGCACCAGCCCCACCAACATCATCAACCTTTACATCAATTAGATCAATCAATAACAACCTCAACAACCTCCTCCATAATCAATCCATCATGTCAAATGATTCAACAATATCCTCAGCATCCACAACAACAACATTTGGAATTACCATTAATAATTCATCAAAAAGAGATAAAGAAAATAGTTATCGAACGCAATTATAATTCAAAAGGATTGGGTTTAACTATAGCGGGTGGAATTGAATCCACACCATATATTGAAAATGATTTAGGTTTATTTGTATCTAAATTAACTTCAGGTGGTTCAGCTGAAATATCGGGTTTAAAAGTGGGGGATAAATTAATTGAGGTTAATGGAGTGAATATGATTAATCAACGACATGATGTAGCTGTAGAATCAATGAAAAAACCACAGATATTGTTACTATGGTTATTGAACGTCAAACCAATAATGCGACACAGCAGTCATCGCAAATTCAACCTCCGCAGCAAACATATAAGGGATCAACATCAACCATACCTTCTAGAGCTGATTCTCAAGCAACAAACTCAACGTCAGCTAATCATCGTTTGTAACTCCAAATCCACCAATTAAAACTTTGACATCTGAATTCGAAGTGGTGCAAGTCCATCAACCTCAATGTCTCTTGAAACCTCGATTCTCTCAGCATCGACGAGCACCAATAATAATAACAATGTCATTTCCACGCATATTAGTAAAGATTTAAATGGATCCCCTGGATTTAGTATATCTCAACAGATGGTATGGACACGGGTTATCACAGCTATCAAACCTGGTGGAGCAGCGGATAGAGATGGAAAACTTAAAATGGTGATAGCATTTTAAGCATCAATGGACAAAGTTGCAAAGGATTATCTTAAATCAAATTAGCACTCAACTAACAAATCCAAATATTGATACTTTTGTAGTTTTACAACGTAAAACTCCCCAATCGTCATCAGCAAATAATTCTACAGCGAACGTAACTCTCAATGGAACTTCCACAAATATCCAACTTTTGCCATATGGAGATACTTCAGTCGATGGAATAGTTGATACCGTGGAACTTAAAAGAGATGAAAATAATTCTCTTGGTTTATCTATCGTTGGTGGAATAGATCATTGTTCACATCCATTTGGAATAAATAATCCTGGAGTTTTTATATCTAAAATTGCTCCAAACTCTCCGGCAGCTTTAAGTGGAAGATTGAGAATTGGTGATCGAATTTTATCTGTGATAAAGAAACCGTGGAAAAAGCTAAACATATTGATGCAGTAACGGTAAGTAAAATTTTTTTGGAATTCAGAATTAGGAAAATGTCAAAACTTGATTTTTTTGGAAACAAAAAAATTAGA
The DNA here is from genome assembly GCA_028622995.1 of Panagrolaimus kolymaensis. Classification (NCBI taxonomy): domain Eukaryota; kingdom Metazoa; phylum Nematoda; class Chromadorea; order Rhabditida; family Panagrolaimidae; genus Panagrolaimus; species Panagrolaimus kolymaensis. The sequence goes on along the minus strand of JAJQJQ010000317.1, from coordinate 12,215 downwards.
TACCCACAATTTTGATTTTTATGAAATTAGCATATTTTGATTTTCGTTCTAAACCCTTTTTTATAAATTCTATTTTTTAGGCTTTGAAAAACTCTGGGAAACATCTTGTTTTAACTATTCGACATGAGCCCCAACCCAAAGGACTTCGAGAAGTTATATTTTTACGACGTAAAAATCATCCAATTGGTTTAAATATTTGTGGTGGAATAAATAGTCCTCCAGCAAATGCCAATGATTTAACGGATGAAGGAATATTTATTGAACGAATTGAAAAGGGTTCTTCAGCGGATGATTGTGGAAGATTAATGACTGGAATGAGGCTATTAGAAATTAATGATGATTCCCTTCTTGGTTGCACTCAAATTGAAGCAGCTAATATTTTTAGAAAATCTGAAGGAACTATTCGTTTACTCGTTTGTGATGGATTTAATATTAATATTATTTCAGAAAATGTAAGTTTTGGATCTTTTTTTGAATAATAATAGTGAGAAAATATTTTAAAAAAATAAGGGCGAGTTTTCTTCCATATATTTTTTAAATGTTTATACAAAAATTGAAAAAATTTAGCAAGCACCCATTTTTCTCGATGAAAAAACAGGTTTAAAAAAATACAAAAAGTTTCAAAAAAATTTCGAAACATTTAAAAACGCTTCGATTTCTTTACAAAAATAATCTTGTAAAGTAAAAAAGGATTTCTGTTATCTATTTTTTGTTTATTTTTTCTGTGGGATTCCAATTTTCTAAACAAAAAACAATTTTCCAATAATTGGGAATTTCTCAAAACTTTTCAAAAACCAAACAAAAAATGCTTCAATTTCTTAAAAAAAACCCATGTAAAAAGTATTTATTTACATATTCTTTATTATTATTTTATTTTTGTCGTCAGACACCTATCGTTTAAAAAACTTTTTTAAAAGTTTAACTTTCTCAAAAAAGCTAGATTTTTTCTTAAAAACTAACTATTAAAGCTTTTAAATATTATATATTTCGCTTTTCCTATTTTTTCTTTTCATTTTTATTTTAGAATACTATTTCTCCCATCAAACCTTCTTCTGATTCTTCTCAGTCTTTTTCATTATTAAAGACGATCCCAAATGAATCAACAACAAAACCAACACCAAAAACGATAAATAGTGGATATGTTAATATTAATAATAATAATAATGGCAACAACAACTCTCAATATCCCTATCGTTCAGCTAATTCAACAACTTACACAGTTCCAATTCCAACAACAACAACAAAAGTATCACAAATTTTAAAGGATACTTCACCACCGGGATATAAGTTAAATAATTTTTCTGAACTTCCTTAGCTTCATCCTCACCCATTCCTGTGACATCTCAAACAATAAATAATAATAATGGAATGACAACAACAACAACCAATGGATTTAATCATCATCATCATCATCGATTTCCTTCTTCAGCAAACAACGCAAATTCTGCTTCTCCAAATATTTCAAATTCTAATTCTAATGCAAATGCTTCAACCTCATTTTCTAATGCCAATTTTAATAATAATAACAATAATAATAGCAGTAGCAGCAATAATAATAATACTATTCCTTTGGTTCGCTTTTACTTTTTTTGGCTTTTTAATTTTCTTTAGTCGCTTAAAGAATTTTTTAAAAGAAAAATGTTGCAAAAATTCAAAAAAAAATTTGCATAATTAACAAAGATTTTTTTGCAGTTGACAAAATCGCATTTTTAAATTTTTTTTAATCACCTTTTTTTCAGCCGCCGCCCTCACCTATTACAACATTTTCCACAACCACATCAGCAACATCGCGACGACAACTCGACCTTCGGGACTTCCACCTCCACCAGTTGCGCCTAAACCTAAACCAAAAGTAATTCCAATTGAGAGTAGTCCAGAAGCACCAGAAAATTTAAAATTTTCTGTTAAACTTCGACGATTTGAATCTGAAATTTCATCACAACAAAATCCCTTAACTTCTGCAACAAATGGAACAAAATCAGCTTCAGCTTTGCCAACCACCAACGTCAAGGCTCCATCACCCATTCCTGCATCATCCTCAACATCAGCAGCTATTAATGGAAATGGAAATGAATTACAGCAAACGAATTCAAGTTCATCAACAACAAATCTGCCACAAATTGTTAGAACTAAAAATGCAGAAAATCGTTTAGCTGCTGCAGCTTCACCTAATCCAACTTCTTCTTCTTCACCATCTCCATCTCCAGCGGCGGGTGTAATAATAGGAAATATAAGTGGAGGAGAACCATTAAATTCTGTGGAACAGCATGATTTAGAAATAAAAAACGAGCTGAATGGAGGCAAGCTCGACTTGCAAGCCTTGATGCTGAAACTCAACGGGCTGAACAACTTATGAAACAATTGAGTGTTGTAAGTTTTTCTTTAAATGGTCGCTTTGTAAAAATATTTATTATCGGAAACCACCAAAATTATTTTTTCATAAAAATATTTTAAATATTTCCAAAAGTTAAATAACCAAATTTTTATGATTATAAAACTTCCAAAAAATGTGTAAAAAAAATTTAAATAAATTTTAAATCTAAAAAAAATTTTATATTTTAAATTTTTTAAATACTCAAAATATTCACTTTTTTTTATTTCTTTATTTCTTCAGAAACGTCTTGGACACATTTCTGAAGAACGTTCACTTTCATCTTCACCAACAACAGCAAATAGCAAAGTGCTTCATAATGAAAGCAGCATAGAAAATTTCACTACCGTTGATAATACAAATGGTTCTAAAACTGTTTCCATTGTTGAAACAAGTGTTACTCAACGCGAAGTATGAATTTTGTTTGTTTGATTGATTGATTGATTTTGTTTGACACTTTTTTTTCTTTCACCTTTGATTGATTTTTTTTGATGATTTTTTTATGATTGTAAAAGCAAAAGTTTGATAGTTCAAAAACAAAAAATTTATGCAAATTTTTATTTTTCACCGTCGCTGTTTTTTGGGTGTGGTGGTTGTTGATTTTGGTGTCAAAGCTTTTTTGGATTTTGCTGCTTCCAATGTTTCCTTATTTGTTTGTTTGTGTGTTTGTGTTTGCAAAAAAAAAATATCCATTAACCCCCAAAGCTTTTTGTTTGTATGCTTACTACTATTTTTTTTATTTTTATTTTTTTCAGTTCGATCTCTCATCGACTCTTAATGATATTCAATTTGCTGATGATTAAAAAAAAATATCCAACAAACAAACAAAAAATACAACTTAATTTACTTCACTTTTAATTCAACGAAAAAAAACGTTTCTACCTTTATTTTTACCTTTACAAAAATCCTTATATAAAATTATTTATGTTTCTGTTGCTGCTGTTGCCGCCGCCGCTGCTCTGCCTTTTTGTTTATTTTTTTTAACATAAAAAAGAAAGAAAACAATAAAAGTGCCTTTTTTAATTTTTTCTTATTTCTTTGTTATATTAATTAATAATTCTTTTCTCAATGTTTTTTATGTTCGCCAATGTTGCCTTAGCTCCTTTTTTTTTATAATAAAAATTAAAATTATTGTCGTCATGAATGAATGTCGCTGTTATTTATCGTAGTTAAATTTTTTATAAAAATTACAGTGCTTAAATTTGAAGAAGAAAAAAAGACGATTAGTCGCGAAAACATTTTTAAACACAAAATTTTTTGGATTCTTAAAAAATTATAAAATTTTTAATAAAGCAAAAAAACTTTTATCAAAACTTTTGCATCGAGACTGTTGACAAAATTTATGCACTTTTTTTTTAAATGTAAAATCCTTTTAATCATATTCGCTTAGTTTATAAAAACCTCTCTGTTTACTTTGTATGAATTTTATTTTTTTGAATTACATTTATTGTATTTTGTTGTCGTCAAAGCATCGGATATATTTTCCTTTTAAAGTTTATGGTAATAATAATTTTCTTAATAATAATAAGCCAAATTAATTGTTGTTCAATTCTTTTCTTTGAATGTAAAATTTAATATCCAACATTTTTAGTTTTGGTATTATTACTTTTGTTTCAAAATAATTATTTTTTCACTTTATCTATCTCCAACAATTTTTTCCGATATTTCTTCATTCTATCACTTTTAAATAAAAATATATACAAATAAAATAAAATTTATAAAACTTTAATATCAAAAAAATACAAAAAAAATTCAAAAACCTTCGACCGAAGAACCACCCATGAAATGATTTAAATTAAAACACGTACAAAGTAAATAAAATGATGAAAAATAGTTCTTAACAAAAATTATGCGTTCACCATAACTTTGTGACGAACAAACCCAATAAAATTTAAAAAATATCATCAACGAGAAACATGCATGGATGCAAAAAAAAAAGCGTTATGTGTGAAAACATATAAGTTTTAAAATTATTATTCAACATACAAAGCAACATATGAAAGAAAAATTTTCATCAATGCAACCTTTCCATTCCTCTTTATTATTATTTGCAACGCATAAAGCCTATAAAAAATAGCCACCAATGAAAAATAACTACTTTTTTTATTTACAAAATATTATTGCCTGAATTAGCTTTTATTAATTTATTTTTGCATTTCCAAAGCTTCAACTTTTATCGTTTCAAAGCCTTTTTTTTAAATTTCAATTCAAGGAGAGTTTATTTTTTTATTTGCAAACAAAAAATTTATTTATATTTTAAAAAAAGTTTATCAAAATAAAAATTATTAGAAGCAAATCATTTTTTTTCTTTCTTTAATTATTTCATTGTTTAAATTGATTTTAAATAAATTCAAATATACCAACAACAAAAAATTTAATTTTAACCAAAAATTCTTGACAATAATCCTTTTTAGCGCCTTTAGGTTCTTTAGCTTTCTTTTCAACTTCTCAATAACTTTAATAATTGAATCGAGTAAACTTGGAGATTTCTAAAAAAAAAGAAATTTTTGTAATTTTTTTAAATAAAAATATTAATCTCTTCTTATTTATTTACCTTTTTGAAAAGCTTTGAATTTCTTGTTTAGTTAATGGAACATTTTTTCCTGCTTCAACAGCATAAAGGCCTTTGGAAGAGGTTCCACTTCGAACTAATACAAATCCTTTATCACATTCGCCATTGAGATTCCATTTTTTAAGCATTTCACTAGCAAAATTATCGAGAGCCTAAAATTATTTGTATATTTTTATTAATTATTCATCCTCGCATTGAAATCAGTGAGTTTTATCAAGGTTTAGTCTCGAAGCAAAAAATTACTATGAAATCCCTATAAAAAATTTCCATACCTTTTGATCCCCTTTAAATTCTTTTCCAGCTGCTACGGCTGCTGTAATTCCTTGTTTATCACAATATGAACCAGCTGTTTTATTTCGAGTATTCTTTTCCAAATCATTCAAAGCTTTAATAACCTTTTCTCGACCACTTGGGCTAATTTGCATATCAGGATCGCATAAATATGCATTGGATTTAACAATGCATTCTCCACGTTTGGGATTAGGAAAATTTGATGATTCCCATGTTTTTCCATTGATACCCAAAAAAATTGAAACAAAATAGCGGCAGCAATTAAAAATTTCATATTTTTTTCTTCTTATTTTTTGCTGACAAAATTAGTGAAAATAAATTAGGAAAAAAATGAAAGTTAAGAAAATATTTTTATTTGGGTGTTTATTTATTTATTTATTGATCAAAGGTGTGGAACAGAAAAAAATGAAAAACTGATTAGTATCATTACCGGTTTTCTTTTGTCCTTTTTTTCTGATGTCCAATGAAACTTGAAAATTTAAAATAAAAAGAAATGAATTGTTTTTGCTTTCACCATTTTATCAATTCTTTTTATGCGCAAACAAATAATAAACAAAAAATTTATTTGACATGTTGCTAATGCACACGAATTTAATTGTGAAGTTTATTGGATTAAAATGGTACAAAGGCGACAGTAATATAAATTAAAATAAATTGAAAAAAACACACCAATAAAATAACAATAAAACAAACAATATTAGCAGGATTGCAGCAAGTCCAAATAGCTCAAACAAAGTCTAACAGGGGAACGAAATAATCAACAACGTGCACCAAGCCACAGCGGCTATTCGAAATGTAAAAAAGAAGTGGATTAGCGCCGTTTATATATGGATGTTTTCGCGCGTCTTTTTCTTGTAAAGCTTGTGAGAATATTTAAAATGGTCTTCGAAATTCGGCAATGATAAAACTGTGAAAAAAATAGAAATATCAAAGTTCTTGAAAGAGCGCAAAAATATAAAAATATCAAGATGATCAAAGGCGGATAAAAATATAAATAACAGGCAGCAGCTATGTTGAGAAAATTGGAAAGGCGAAGTTGAACAAAGGGCAAATAAAAGTAAAAAATAAAATAAACCAGAAAATGTTAATTAAAAATTAAATAAGATCGCTGCTTTCAGTGTTTCTTGGGAAAGCCGCGACATGACACAGGATTTTTTGGTTAAAAATATTTAAAAATAAATTATTTGCGTATCAATAAAAATTGGTGAAATAAAGCATTTTTGTAAATTATCAAAGTTTAATTTTAAAGTTTATGAACATTTTTCTTCATCAACCACCGCTACCCGCTCCGATTTTAACCAATGAGAAATACCTTCAGAAATTGAATTAAATCGATAGCATATTGTAAGGCGGCAAAAAGCAAAAGAATATTATTTTCAAAGATAAAGCCGAAATTATATAATAAAAAATATTTTTATTAACGTCCAAATCTAAAAATGTTTAAAGTTATAACTGCTAGTAACTAGAGTTTACCGAGGATCGTTTGGAAAATAAAGGCTTGTAATTATATTACTTCACCATAACACATTTCATCCATTCATTTGCAGAGAAGCGAAGGAAAAGGAAAATTTGCTAAGGGTGACGTTGACTTAATTCTTTCTCTTCGCGACTCGCAAATTTTTTATGAATGCATTATTACAAACAGTCATCATCCATCCTAGATCGCAAAAAAAAAAGAATAATAAAATGCCATTTTATGTCGGAGGGAAAAAACAGTAAAAATTCAGCTGCTAAAAGTTTGGGAAATCAAAGTTTGGAAATCCGAAAACGATAAAATGGCGCTTTCCATAATATTTTCTGACAAACATATTTAGTTGATGACGATACTTTAGCTTCATGAGTTGTGATAGTTGTTACACTAAAAAATCTTTACAGTTTTTTAGACAATTTTCCTATTTTCAACCAATGAAAAATAGAAAGTTTTTACATATGAATTCAAATCAAACAATCTCTTTTTACTATGAATAAACGAAATCCCGTGAGATCAATTTTCTTTTAAAATTTAATATGAAAAAGGATAAGAAAAATAAATAAACCCAATCATGCACGAAAAAAACAATAAATAAATGTGAAGAAATAAATATAATAAAATAAAGCAAAAAATACTATAAAATATGACTGCATTTTTAGACCTTTTTGAACCTACGCTTGTTGTTGGTCGGCTGAAATACCTGTGAAAAATTCAAGGGGATGTTCTTCCATGGCTTTTCGTTCTTCTGGGGTGTAATCATCCACGATATTTAAGAATTTTTGAATTTCATTAACTTCCATATTTTCTAATTTGAATAAAGTGAAATCCCCGGCGGCTTCAAGGAATCTTTGAGAATCGAGATAGTCGGCTTACCAACACAAATCTTTAAATTCGGTTTCTTCCATTTCATTGAAAAATTTATTAGTCCATTCAATATCTTTTTCAGCGGTGGCAGATTCAAAATGGTTGTGAAGATTAACGAAAGATTCGAATTGTTTTGGAGTCATATCCACTTCCACTGCTTCCTATTATCCGTGTGTTCGGTGACATTTTTAAGAATCGAGCAAGCATCAATAACTCGAGAATCAACTTCAATCATAAATTCTTGATTGATTTTTGAGCGAAGAGTAAGTTTGAAATAGATGAAGCAGCCATTTTTAATAAGTAAAATAAAAGAAAAGCAGACGATAATAAAAAAAGAAGGAAGTAGAGTAGTCGAATCTAACTAAACTGATGGAATTTCTGGTTTTGGTTTTGCTTTTATAGTAAAATATTTTCAAATTTGCTTTTATTGATAAATAAGATAAGTGACTATCAATTATGACCCAAAGAATAATAAAAGGTGTGCAAAGGCATAAATATATTTTTTTAATTCAAAGATGCCCTTTATTCTCTTTCTCACCTACTGATAGATTTATTCGTTGGCAAAAAAAAAAGTAATGACCTGACTGTCAGAGGATCATCGGACGACAAGAGTGTGATTTTTTTGCATGGTCGGTGAGATGTTACTTTTTTTCATTCGTTGGCATGATTTTTTTTTCTCTTTTGCCATTGCAAGCTTTAATGGTGACATTTATTGTTTTTTAGAGGTCAAAATAATCTTGAGCCGAAAAATAAAGCAAAAACGATTGTTGGTCATTCGACGCTCAAAAAAAAAAGTTTGTGTTTTTTGCCAAATTGTTTTTTCAGATTTTTACTTATTTTTTTGTGAGTCTTACATTAATTTAATTGCGTTTTTTTTCTTTCTTTTAAAACGTGAATATTAAATTCTGATATTATAAATAAAATTATTTTCTTTAATTTGTTGAAAAATCTTCTGATAAAAAATATTCTCTTAGAAAATTTAATTTCAACTTTTTTTAGATTCGATTTTTTCTTGGTTACTCAAAAAAAAAACAAAGAAAATGAAGCTTTTCCTTTCACTTTTTTTGATGGCTCTTATTTATCTTTATAATATTGATGCCTATCCTCAGTTGATCGTGGAACAGCTCAATTAATTGAAGCTGGACTTCTTACTACCACGCCTGTGCCAGATTTAAATGATGGCAGCTATTATTACAATGAATTCTATCAGATGGTTTTCAAAAAAGATGATCCATTTCATCCTCAACAACAACAACTCAAACACCTCAAGTAATAATAAGCATCCAAGAATTCAATCATCTTCCTTAAAATCATCCTATCAAAATTGTTGTTTCATTTCCCATCGCCACTTACTCAATATTATCAGGGTAGTCGGAAGCAATAAAGCTACAACTTCTTAATTTATTATTATTTCTTTTATATCCGTCCATTGATTCATTTTCGTATATTAAAACTTAACTTTATCCCATTAAAATATTTTGATATCTGTCATTATTATTGCTCGTTAATTAACATTTTTTATGTTTTCAAAAATAAATTTTGTTTAAACTTTTTTTATTTCATACATGAATTTAAAAAATAATACTTAAATTTTTTACAAATATATATTTGGGAGTTATGGAACATGGATTGAAAGAGGTGCAGTAAGAAGTTCACAGAAATTATGGAAACGTCGCAATTTAATATATCCTCCTTCTCCCCAATTTGTACCCCATTGATTTTTTCCAATATAATAATCTTCGCCATTTCATTTCCATAACCAATGAGAAGAATGGCATGCCAAGCATCGGTGTTGCAAGCATCATCAATTAAAATTCCACCTGAATAATGTTGAAAGGAATCGGGACATTTGAAGGTAATTGTAATAGGTCCAGCATTCCATAAAAATCCACCAATGCCATCTTCATCATTTGATGCTGGAACATATACAGCATCAGCGGGAACTTTATCGCCTGGGGCATTTTGACATGAACCTTGTTGTGCTGTGTATGGATAAGCCGCTTCTTGTGCAAGACCATGATCAATAACATAATGAATTGCAGATTCGGGAAATCCTCCATTGCATCCATAACTGCCTGAATCACAATCAAGCAAATTTTGTTCTGATAAAGAAATAAGTTGATCGTGTGCAATCTAAAAAAAAGCAAACATAAAAAAACCAAAACATATCTATAGTTTGTTTGTAACTTACAGCCCAAGCTGATTCAGTTGCAGCTGCAACAGCAAATGACCAACACTTCCGCAACCTCCTTGATCCTTAATTCCCACAACCTTTCCATGATCTCTCCAATCAATGGCAACATCTTTGGTTTGATGATAATAAGCTGGTGGAATTTCATGATGCTTAATTGGATGATCAAATAACTTGCTAATAGTTGCATTCATGGTTGATGTGGGCATTAAATATTTAGCTTTAATTCATCATATGTTAGATGAGAAAATTGATTTACACCAAAAGTAGCTTTAGGATTTTCCAAAACGAGTTCTTTCATTCGTTTTAAGTTATTAGCAAAAACTTGAGCGCGATGCATCCGTTCTTTAGTTGAATCGAAATTCATTTAGAAGCTATAAAAATTTTAAAAAAAATAAAATTATGGTAATAATTAAAAGTGAAGTTGCTTACTCTTTTTCAAATTTCTCAAATTTCGTCCAATCTTCTGTAGAAACTTCAAACATGGGCAACCCAAAGACAACTCCCCAAAAGGAGCAAGCAGCTCATAAAAACAAAAATATTTTCAGAATAAATCATTTTTATTCAGATACAAACAATCAAGTTGCTTATTTTGGTTAAATACTATCGCAACTTTATATAGGTTTCTAGTTTTTTTTTGTTGCCATGGATCAGTTCCTCCTATTTTTTTTTGTTGTTATCTTTGTGACATAATTTTACGCCTCCTAATTCCTGCCTTCATTCATGGAAGAAGGAAGAACACCTAAATCATCTGCTTTTTTGTTGTTGGTAATTTAAAATAAGTATTGTAGTTTTTTCTTTTCATTTCTTATCAACTGTGAAATTCAAACAATTTTTCTCATTCAATCAGAAAATTAGAGGGAAAAAATGCAAAAAAAACAATTTCGCAAAAAAAATAAGCGTAAGTGATAACAGCCTTTTTGTGTGTGTGACTTTCCTCAAGCATTGTGAACACGCGGTGGGTATTTACCAAATTTAGATGGTTTTTATTTTGATTTATTTTAAATTGATAATTGATAAGAAAAATAAATGAGTAAAGAATTATCAACAGCAAAAAAAGACATTATTAAGATTAAAAAAAATTTTAGACACAAAAACAATCCAAATTTTAAAGAAAATATCAGAAATAATTTTAGTTGGAATTTTACAAATAAAAATTTGACATTCTAAATCATCTGTGATTTTACGAGTTTTAGTGATGATTTGTCTTTGAGGATCAATTCAAGGTCCACAACATTTCGAATTTCTGCCTTTTGAATCTAAAAAAACAAAATAAATAAAGCAAAAAATTTTTCGTTACGAAACAAATTTTTTTTTAAACTTACGGAAAAATGATTTTCATTAAACGAAGAATTAAAAGAAATTTTGCATTCATCAAACTTTTTTGAAAGTTTTTTAAAAGGTTGTAAATTTAATTGTTCAATATTTTTAAATAAATATGGTTTAAAAACAAAAGGAATATTTAAACTTTTGAGTTTTGGAAAATTGTGAAGGATAAATGAAATTATTTCATATAAATGCATTGTTTCTTCATATTTTCCATAAATTTAAGGCTTTTAATAAATCTAGAAAATAATTTCTGAAAAGCTTTTCTTATAATTTTTTAATAATAAAAAACATTTTAAAAAACAACAAACTTGGAATTCACGAAATTTTTACAAATATTTTTAATATCACAAAATGAAAGTGTAAGTTCTTGGCAAGTTTCAGGAAGTATGGTTCTTTTTAAATCCTTTAAAAGAAAAACTATAAAAAAAAAATTCCTAAAATTAACAACAAAAAAATTGTAACTTACAAATTTGTCATAAAATTTAATCGAAGTTAATCCAAAACTTTCAAGGCCATTTTGATTTCTAATAAAATCAATAAAATAATCTTCTTTTAAAAGATATTTATTAAGAATGAGTTTTTTGAGATCTAAACAACAAATAAAGTAAATAAATATGTTTCCCGAGCCGGGAAAATTAATAAAAATTAATTGTGGCTAAAAATATTAGAAAAAAATAAACAGAATAATTTTACCATTATTTTCCAAAAAATTTTGTAATCAAAAAAATCGTGGAATAATTTTAACTGTTAAATCATTAAACGATAGTTTAGCTGCGTTAAAATAACTTTAAATAACTTGAAGCCATTGACAAAGTGTTTATTAACAATAAAAAAATGTTTATTTATTTCATTTTCCTATAAAAACAAAAAAGAGAGAAAAGGTAAAATAAATATTTAAAAAATTTACTCTTCTGACACCAATCGCGAAGCTATCATAATCCAATTCTAAAATTTCTGAGCGGGAAAAATAATTTAATGAAAATTTAAATGGTTCTTTTCCACCAAGCATAAATTTTTCTAGAGCATATCTTTTATCAGAAGATTTTGTTCCAACACATTTATTAAAAATTTCATTCATAATTTCGGAATTTAATTTTGGCATATTTAAAGAAAGAATAAACAATAA